>JAVQJV010075867.1:0-13984 GCA_036024995.1 Gadopsis bispinosus | reverse complement strand
ACACACACACACACACACACACACACACACACACACACACACACACACACACACACACACACACACACACACACACACACACACACACACACACACACACACACACACACACCCCTCCTGAATGCTTTTAATTTTAGTGATGGTTCACTTTAATTATTATGAAAATTAAATCAAATGTAATCGGTGGATTAATGCGACCGATGAGATAATTCAGCCGCATGGTGATGAGAGCAGGGTGGATTGTCTATAAATCTCCACCAAAACGGTCAGGAGGAGGCAGGCGGGAGGCGTCCAGCTCCACAAGCAGGGATGCCTTGGAGCATAACGTCAGGTTACCTTCTTATCTTGTTTGCACATCAGTGTTTAGCCATTTTTCATTGGCTGACAGAAAAGTTGATGACGCAAATTAACAGGAACAGTGATTTTGGTAACTTAGTTAATCTACCTCAGTGTCTTTTGAAGTAAAAAGAAAGAGACACAGCTGCAAAAAGTGCATCCGATTGCTTTTGTTACTTTTGACCCTTTTCACTCAAACCCTGTTACTGAATTTCTGATCAGCAGATACTACACTGCAGTAGCCAGAAAGCTAACTAGGCCTGCTTTGTTCCACCAGTCTTGTGACTAAGAATGCTTTACCTATCTGCCTGAGTTTTGTTAGAGTCAAAGCATTCAAAGAAACTTACTGCACTTTCTGCAACAGGGTCCCTATCAACAATGCATTGGCCTGTGCTTCCTGTAAAATCTGTACAGTACATCGTGTAAATATTGGTGGGTAAAAAGGGGTAGAACAGTGAAGTGCAAAGATAAGGTGAGTAAGAATGGAGTCAGGATATCTATGGTGGCAGTGGTTAAAGCTGGTTTAAAGACTGAAGCTGAAGTTGGCAATTGATCATCTTTAAATACATTTGCAGTAATGATGCCTAAATGGACAGCCT
This sequence comes from Gadopsis bispinosus, assembly GCA_036024995.1. Lineage (NCBI taxonomy): Eukaryota > Metazoa > Chordata > Actinopteri > Centrarchiformes > Percichthyidae > Gadopsis > Gadopsis bispinosus. The sequence goes on along the minus strand of JAVQJV010075867.1, from coordinate 13,049 downwards.
CACTGAGCTGTTGTCTCTGTCCACATATGTTATTCATGAGAGCTGTCCAGACAGGACTGAACACAGCTCGTCTCTTTCACACGTTTTGGCAGGAAGTTCAACTAAGCTGATTGACAGATTCGTTACCTTCCTTTTAGCCACTTAGAGAGAGATTTAAATTTTGTTTGTTTGTTAGAAATAAAAAAAAGAGATCATAATTAATGTAGCACTCACTGCATGTTAAAGAATTTGTGAAAATAAAGATAATATGGACAAAGGCAAGGACATTAGCTGGTGTGATTATGGGCTTTGTACTCATTATCTGCTGATGACTACTGTATAAGTCCTAAGCAAATGATCCTAAAATTACAACAAAGGCACAAATAAAGAACACAAACTTGTGCATGACTTCTCCCAACACAGGATCAATTACTATTAAGGAAATGAAGAACATTAATAAAAACATTGAGGATTTAAAAATGACAAAGACAGAAAATATTTATATATAATTTGATATCATCTGGATATTTGGAGTTTAGCTACCCACCAAGGTTACGCTTTGTCCTGTTTTCATTTTAGAGAGACTGCTCTCAGCTGAGAGATGTTACATGGTGAAAGGAGGATGTAAGAAGGCCACACATTAAGTTAAATAGTAGTATTGATCACTTTTTCATCCATACATCCATTCTTCTTCTTTTGGGCTCTCATTTCCCCTAACTTTATGTTCCTCGCCTTCTTTTATTCCAGCTCCTGTCTTTCCTTTCTTGCCTCTCTCCACACCCATTTCCCCTCCACCTCTCGCTCCCTTAATCACAGAGTGTGAGGGAATTGATAACCGTCTATTACCATATGTTGCTCCATGATTAATGTTCTCCGGTCTTTCTCATTGTTTCTCATTCATAGCTCATGTCATGGCCCATAAACTAATACCTAAAAGAGATCTGCCAGATGATTTCCACTCTAAAAAAAAAGAGGGCAAGAGAAAGAGACACTTAGAGGGAAAGATACTGATACTGATACTTAAGTCTGGTAAAGGGCATGAGGAGAGAGGCTGTTAGCAGCACTGTAGGAAAGTCACAGATGAAACAAGGGGAAAAGAAAGAGTTCTTCTTGCTTTGGCAGTGATTGAAATATTTAGTTCCATTTTGTCTGGCAGATAAGGTGTCAGCGTTATGCCAAATGCAGTTATTAAGGGCATAAATCTGAGGCAAGAGCTGATTTGTAGCACCCATCATGGCATATTTATTAGGTACCACCATTTCTGTTATGAATCTATTGATAACATGTGACAAGTATTGTGATACGGGAATGAGGCAGACGCTTCCATCAGTCAGTGCCACAGTACCCACACTGACCTGCCAACATATACTTATTTATGTAATTAAATGTCTGTTGTTTATTTTCATTTTTCAAATCATTAAGGAGCAATTCACACAAACATTTAAGTACATCCCCATAAATAAATTCAATTGGACAATTTTACGCTCCATTGGGTTACACTGTTTGCCCCCCTATCTAAAATCAAAGTCATTGTTGTTGTACTTAAGACAGAAAGTGTTTGCTATCATTTAAAAATGTGCAAGAAATCCACAACAAAACTTAAGGAAGTCCTCATAAATTAAGTTGTGTGTGTATATGTATTTATGTGTGAGGCAGCCAAGAGACTATTTTTGTATTTTAGTTTAGTAAACCCTGGCAAGCTTGGATCAGTTTCCAGATGGCACACACTTAAACAAATTAACACACACAAATATTGGCAAAGGTCTACGGTGACACACAAAAAAACCCTAAACTTCAGTTTATATTGGTCTAAACACACCTCGTGTGATTCTGACAAAAATTCTACATGTACTCTATGACATTTTCTGGTCCCCTCACTCGCAGAATCATCATATGCGCAGTCCAGCTTCCGTTTCTTTTTAATACTGTATGACTCTCGTAATCTGTTCATTGTTATGGCTGTCTTCTATCCTCGTTTTGTCCTCACACACACACACACACACACACACACACACAAAGTGATACAATATCACAGGAATGTGAATGCATAATTGATGAGGTCATAAATTTTATGTTTATTCTTGCTGACCACTCTGGACAGACGGGTACATTATGCACCTGTACTAGAGTTTCTTGACGAGATGAGAGAAGAAATATTATGACATCTCACAGTAAGCACGCATTATAATTTATTAAGTAATATACATTATCAACTTATGTTATAACTAGGGTGGGGTTGTGTCCAGAGGTGGGGGGATGGCATGGAAATGCTGCAGTTTAAAAGAAATGCCACCCTGTATCACAGGTTTTTCCTGTGCTGTAATACAGTTTGGTCAATACTTGAGACCAAGCATTGTAAGCAACAAGCTGGGGAACTGCCCCTTGAATATGTTGCTGGGATGTATATGACAGAGTCAGCTTATGTCACAGTGTCATCAGAGATTGTCATTTATTTTTTAGGTTTTTTTAAATTGTTGCCAGATCAGAAACATGAACTGTCATGAGGCACAGTAGAAATGTCTGCTTCGTTTACCTTCCTTGACCCTTGTAGAATCCTCTTGTAATGTAACGATCTTATGAAAAATTCCTTTAGCTGTCCCGCAGGAAATGTTTAACATTCAGCTTGCACTCAGCCATGTCATTGGGAATTAGAGACCAAAAGAGTCATCCGATACGTTGCCTTGACTCCTGCTAGGATTTTTCAATCAGAATACCCAATGGGCCCTATGCAGGTTACAAATAAAGCAGTTGATCACACTGCATTATTTTGCGAACCAGGTGTGCTTCATTTTTTTTCTTAAATTCTACTTCGCGTCACACTCTGGTTTTAGTTTAAATGAGCAAATGAATTTCCCAACTGAGCTCTTTCCTCTAGCGGGTTCCCTGAGGGTTAAACTGAAATTCAATCACTGAAGACAATCTGGGTGTAATTAAGCTACTTCTAATTTAACTGTCGGTCAGGAAATGATAATATTAGCCTTTACTTACAACGGAAGTCAATTAAAAAAAAAAACGAGCCAGCAACATTAGATATGAGACACTAAAAGGGGTAGCCAAAATGGGAGCGATGTGAAAGGGTAGAACAAAGAAATAAACCGAGCAGAAAAATGAGCAGTAACCAACTATCAACAGACAAACAAGGAGCAAAAGTAAAGAAATGAGAAAGGCAAAATGAGATGGTGTTAGTCAAGTGTGCATAATAATGTGCACAGCACTCGAGTCTATTTAAATGGCGCCATTGAACTGCTTGTTGAAAACGGAAGCAGTTGAGTTGGCTGGCTTGTCTGTATGTACCAGTGGAAGGCCATGCATACATTATTCTGGAGTTGAGATAATTTGTCGACAATTAGCCAGAACAGGGTACAGTGAGAGGCTGATTAGCATGTTGGTTCAAGTCAGCCACAGCAATAGAGACACAAGGGCTTTGAAACTGACATGAATTCGACATTCTACATAGACTGTCATATTTTCTGCATTCTTCTTTAAGGCTGAATTAATATTCATGCAGAGGCAAATGATGAATATGGATGTGCAGACAAACTGACTTGTGTCAGTGACGATAAAAAAAAAAAAACGGGAACACAGAACACATTCCCTTGAGAAACAACGTGTGTGGATTTCCAGTTTAGTTTTTTTTTTTCTTGTCAGGGGAACCTAATATACTGATTCCCCACAGTGTACCCTCTTTATGCTAAAAAGCATATCAAAGAGCACACTGGGTTTTAATTTTAAACAATCATTTTGGCACCAGAGAGAGTTCATTTTAATTGTGTGTAAGGTGCCTGTATTGCTCAGTGTGTCAGTGTGGCTTTTATTCAGATCAAATATTACATTTTCCAAATCTTTTAGAATTTAGTCTTTCCAGCTGATTTTGGAATGGCGAAACATGAGATTTGAGAAAATCCAGCCCCTCAAATGCAGTTACTCAATCTCACTGTTAGGCCTCTGCAGAAGATAACTGATACTGATCTGAATTCAGTTCAGTATTTGGAAGCCAAGCTTCAGTAGGTGAGAAAAAACTGGGGCAAAAGACCTGGAAAATGAAGGACAAGGGTAGCACAAGAAACTTCAGGCGAACAGCCTGGAGGCAGGGCAGACGTGTGGAGCCACTCAGGAGGGCGACCAGGAGGCTGGCAGCGTAGAGGGAGTGTTGGAAAAATAATGCTTGTTTGTGTTATATACCATAGTGACAGTGAAGAACACATTGTGTAACAGTTGAGTGAATCAAGACCACAGGATGTTTTAGAATATGATGTGTTATCTGTATAAGGAGACAGGCACCAGGGGCGTGCCTACACAGTCATTCAAACAGGAGGCGGAAGAAGCTCAACCACAGGAGCCTGCTGCACAACAGGAACTTGTAGCCTCGGTAGCAAAGGAACGGGAGGCTGCAGCTGAACAGGAACGGGAGGCTGCTGCAGCTGCACGAGAACTGGAACAGGGTTACAAACAGAATGAATCAACAAAGGAAAGGAACCGGTACATATAGAAAAGGGTCTAACAAGGGAATCAGGGGCAGGTGAACACTGGAGAACAGGTGAATCTAATGAAAACAGGCGGGAAAAGAACAAAGACAGGAAGTAATACTACAAGAGCATAGAACGGGATGTTACACTCAGCAGCACCAGCAGGCGGGAGGTTGCACTTAGACGGATGACCAAATCTTCTAAAAAGGCTTATGAAGTTGTAAAGAATAAGCTTATTCCCAAAAGCAAGCACAACTACTGTATACACATTATCACGCAGATCATGCAGATGTAAAAGCTAATGGACAACATGGGTTTTGAGGCGTGGTTTAAAAGTGTAGTGGGGGAAAACCTGTGTACAGTATTGGTGAAATTAAATAGATTAAATAGACTAATACATAGATAGTTATAATACCAGTATGTAAAGACCAAACTGCACAACAGCCTCGTAGTGGTAAGATAAATTAATAGCAACTTCCTTAATAATATTTGCATATAAACTCATAAACAATCATTTTGGTTGGGCGGTATACAGTGGGAACAAACGTCACAGTAACTGTGCAAAGCATTTTTAAAGGCAGTTCATCATTGTGGACTTGTCATTGCCGAAGTCTTTTCACTAGACCTTCTCTTTAGATCAATATAATTTTCTTACAGTATGCCTAACACAGCCAAGTAGCCAATCCAACGCCTGGTGCAAACTCAGAGATCACGATCACGAGGAGTGTACAAAATGTGTCTGAACAGGCACCACAGCATGTGCATGAATGATGTTATAGAAAAACATCCGATAGTGGGGATGTCTGAATCTCTGCTTCTTTTAATAAATGAGATTGCAGGCTTCAGTGTACACACATCCTGTGATACATTAGACAACATGGAAACTGTGGGGATTCAATTTGAATACTTTCCATGAAGCAACCTGCTACTTTAGTCATTTGAGTAACACATCATTCTCATTCTGTCCATCTCAGTCTCTCTCCACCAGCATCTCCTCTAAAGTATCTACCACAGTGCATGATATATGATTTATTCCAAAAGCTGGTTCAGAATATTAATTCAATTTCCCTCCCAATCTAGAATCCAGTGATCACACATTTTCCGGTGCGGTTTGAGCAGAGAAGATATCACACCAATGTGAAAACAAACCTCCGGAGAAAAACAATCGCATCTATCCCACCATGCATCTCTTCACCTTTACCGCTTCTCTTTGGACGGCAGGCAGCGTTTGAAGCCTTATCGGGTTCTCTGCTGTTTCATGTCCGCCAGATGAAGGCTTTTAATGTCGGAGCAAAAGGTAGCGTCTGAATAATTACTAGGGCGCCAAGCTGAGAACGCAAATTACTGCACGTGGCAGCAGATGTGTGACACACACACACACACACACACACACCAACAGTGCTGCGCAAACATGAGACACATGCAAACAAACAGGGCATTCACACACATAAACATGTAATCATTCACAGCTATGCAAGCCCACCTCACACATATGCATACAGGCACACACACACACACACAAACACACACGTACAAAAGTCTTAACTAGCACAGTTGATGAGCATGCACACCATCCTCGGTGGGCTCGGATGGAAATATCTCCAGAACCTCATGCTCTCCAATCTCTCTATTTCCTAACACGGTGGATAGCACTGATACTTTGCTTCTTGCAAACCCACACACTTAAAACTGTTACCAAGTACCTCTATATATTTCTAACCTACTTTAAAGAAGTAATCATACACTCTCTTCAGATGTGTTGCTACCTCTGAAGTTTCTACTTTAGTTATGTGTGATGTCCTACTGTGTTAAGATTATCCACAATTACTTAAATATACTATTTTCTTTTAAATGTACCATATTACCATTGTATTGTATTTTATCTTTACATCGTAAAACAAATGCAAAAAGAAAGTTGTTTTTCAGAAAACAGATCATACAATATCAATAGATTGATATTGAACCTGATAAACGTGGAGCCAAGAGCATGTGTGCGTTACTGTAATTTTTTGTCGTCTGCATAATTTATTGTGTCAGGAACGGCGGGGTGTGGAGGAGGGAAAGCGGGACCCAGACCCGCATACTGCAGGAAGGAGCAGATTTTAATGCAGATCACAACAAAAAGGCACTTACAAAAGGTAAGGTGACCGGGGAGCTGGTACAACGGCAGCAACAAACCAAAGACCATCCACACAGACGACAACGACGCCACAGCGAACCAAACTACCGAACATACTTAAATACACAGGACACTAACGAAGGGATGGACCACAGGTGAACACAGAGGAACAGGTGAAAACACTTCAACAATCAGGGAAACACGAGGGCGGCTGAGACAGGACCCAAACTCAAGCACAGGAAAACTAAGGGAATAAATCACACAACCCAGAATGCATGAAACACAACCATTCACACAGACACGGGGTGTGACATATTGCATTTGTATCTGATAAAGTGAGTGTTTTGGTGAAACGAATCCTTCAGAACAAGAAAATGTTTTAGCATAATTAACAACAATGGAAGTTGTTGACTAAAAGGTGACTAATTGTCATAATCAGCACTTATTTTTGCCAAGCTAACCTGTGTCACAACATCTCTCTCCATTTAACAATGCCATCTGTCAGAATAACTTTGTGTTGCCTTTAAGACACTGAAGCAAGTCAATTAACAGCTAACACATCTGATAATAAAACAGAAGCAGCAGGGGCATTAGCTCAAGGCTAGTACAGCTAAAAACACTGTGTGCTTCCAGGAATGACGGCTGAATAAAGTCTGTTCAGCCTAAGAGCTTTTAAATCACTGAAACTAAAAGTCGCGTTAGATAAAGTTAGATTTATGATAATGATAACGCTACTGTCGCTCCAGTCTCGGCAAAATTAGCTGAGGATGAAAAAGGAAAAACAACCAAGCGGAGCAAATTCTTTTTATAGTCTGTAACATTTATGTTTGCACTTTTTAGCTGTAACTGACCGCAAATAAGTAGTTTGATGTGGTTTTCTCATAATATTGTTATTGTTTTTACCCTAAGGAAGAAGGTCACTGATTGGCTGCCCACAACAACGTAGAAAGAGGAACTCTCTGGACCCCCTACTGGTGTGTCTCTGGTTTGAGGTCAGTCCTACTCAGGGTTTCCAACTCTCACACTTTTGGAGTGAGACACCTGCTTTCAGGCTCTGTCTGAGGATCTCATCATCCAAACAAATCTCATTCCAAACAAGAGGAAGCCACAAAGCCAGCCCTTATACAAAATATACCTATGATAGTCTCCCTCCACACAAAGCATACAGAACAGCATAGTTTTCTCCACATTTCAGGACCGACGGTTGTGTTTTGCCATTTCAAACAGCAGAAAAGCCACATGCATACTTAACTGGTGGAGGTGTACACACATAGATCTTTCCACAATCATGAACCACCTTTTGAGTGCTTGTTCACTTTGTTCTACAATGTCACATCTATTACAGATTGAAATGGTCATTAAAATAAAACCTTTAATGTGAGGTGAGGGCAGAGTAATAATCTGGAGTTTTGCCAAAACATCATTGCTGATGTTCTGTTTGTTGCTATGTAGGATTCTTTCTTTTAACATAAATTCCAATTTATCGAGTCAAATCATTTGAAATAAAGCCGTCATCCTCAGGATGAGTCCTGAGCTCCATCAGAGCTGTCGGAACATTTTTATTTAACTGTGGGTCCAAACTCCATTTCCTCTGAAGAGTCAAAATATACATTTTAATCTAATCATCAACACCAGATAGATTGGCAACAGATAGTAATAATATAAAAACACATTTTATTGTACTATAAGTCATTGTTGCAGTTGCCTGATTGGACAGATGTGCTGAACAGTGTTTCAGTGTTTTGTAATAATTTGTAATCAACTTTTAATTGTCAGCCATTGACTGCATATTTGAGGTGTATTATTGTGTTTTGGGGCTTAACGCTGGTTCACGGCGCTGAGCTTGTGTTCCCGCTTAAACACAGAATGGCCTCTCTCCCTGGTCCATTGAGGGGACAGTTTATCTGAATTACCAAATTTGGCACCCACATTTCCAAAATGACCCCCCTCCCCATCCTGAATAGACCATTGATCGATAAGTTTGTATTTACTGCAGAGGAAGAAGCACTTTGATGTCCTGCCATAGTTCCTGAATGCATAACCGACTTTAAATTGTATAAACTCTGGAAAGTTTTTAAATAGAGTTCTAAATCTATCCTCCACCCTAAATTTAAGTAGAGTGAATGTTCCATGACTGTACTGGTGAATTGCTACTCAACATAAAGATGTTCATAGGGAAAGTTTGGTGCGATGTCTGTGAAGCGTAACAGCTGGCAAATTTAAGGGGTTCAGTGTTTTGCACAGAGAATCTGCAGTGAGGAGCATACATATAAGGTGTAAAACAATGGATCGGTTAACATATTTTCACCACCCTGTGTTTGTGTGTATGTGTGTGTGTCAGCCACAGTAGTGTGTATTGGCGGTACCTTTAATCAGCATGACAGACAGACAGTGATACTCCTTGCCATTTACCTAAGAGGCTGCTCATTCATCTGCCAACTCTCTCTCTGTCTACCAGCATATACACACTTTCATTCTGTCTTTCTCATTCTCTGAGTGTCAATTAATCTTTCTCTCTTTATCCACCCAGGTTGTCCCCCCCCCTCACTCACTTTCACGCACATTCAGTACCGTTCTTTCCCGCCCTCCACTCATTGTGCTGTTGCCAGTGTAGTTAAGGTGATGGCTTGACAGACAGCGCTTTAGGGTGACGCCTGTTTGCCTTGTGTTTTATGGCGTCGGTATTGTGAAGAAGGCATTAAGCATCTGTCTCCGTCATTAGCCGGCCAGGACACTCAGTCTGTTATGAGATGCAGATGAATGACTTGAAGGAAATCCAAATGTTCACATTCTGTCATTCCCTCCTCAGAGCCTTTAATTGGATTTTCTAATTACGCTCTATCATTTTGTTTTCTTTTTTGCTTCCGTCACTGGCTACAGAACAGCTGTCGATATCTCACCGCGGAATTGTGACTTATTATTAATGATTACATTATTATAGTGTTTTACATTTGTATTGTTTCTCAACACCATGAATCTGATGTGCACCTCAAAGCTGAACAATACAACCACAGTTTGATCTGCTGGACACTCTGGAGCAGTTGGGGGTTAAATGCCTTGCCAGAGGGAACCTCAACGGTGGTGATCTGGAGGGGGAAAAGTACTGCTAAAAAGTACATGCCCACATCTCTAACCTTGAGGTCACAGCTGCCCCCATTTTTTTTAAGAGACAAAACATTTGTGAATGAGGCCCAGTGTTGGTTGGAGTGCTAAAGTTCCCTCAGAATGTATTTAAACCTCACCTTATTTTACATCAAATTTTGTGATGCTGCGACCTGAATTTGAAATGGCTTTTTTGAGAAAAACCTAAAATGTTTTCCTTTAAAATGTAAGACGCATTTTGCCATATAACATAATGTCTCTCAGTGGCAAATCTTTCAGATGAACATTGCATGTGTGTTTGTACATACATGTGCTTCCTTTTACTGCCTTCCAGACACATGTTCTCGTCTATCTGTCTCTGCATGTGTGTGCCTAATGCAACGCCCCAAGCAAAGCCCCCGCCGGGACATCATGGTCAGACAGACTTATTCAGCAACACAAATAAAAATCAATAAACAATCTGAAGTTTTCACCCTAAACACTGCTCCTTTTTATAAGCTCTGTTTTTTCAATGAATATACAACGTGGCCAGGACCTCAGCGGCGTAGACAAGTCCTGTCCCTGGGAGAGATTAGTGTCTCTAGGACAAGAAGAAAATGGAGGGAGAAGGAAGAGAGCAGAGGAGAAAGGACATTCTGTGTAAGTAGAGCACTGACAAAAAAAAATTAATACAGTTTGAAGTTGAAAAAATGTATAGAAGATGTTTTGAGGAGGGGTAGAACCATGGTTGGGCACTTCATCAATGCAAAGCAATCTAGCACAAGTTGGTCAGTGTGAAAGCAATCAAACAATAAACTATTAAAACATTTTTAAAAATGTAGTAGCACTCTGAACTGCACAAATGCACTCGAATGATTTTGTTTTTAAAATCAACATTCATGTTTTATTTCTATGTCTTGCAGTAATGTTTTAAAAAAAGGTCTACGATGAACAGGCTGTTCACACAGCCAATTTGTGTGCACATCACACACAAACAAAATTACACCCTGAAGCGTGTGTGTGTGTGTGTGTGTGTGTGTGTGCTCATGCGTGTGGGTCTACGTGTGAGTGTGTTTGGGAAGGGCCACTTTGCCAAGAGCACTAATTAGAGGTCAGTTCAGTTTGGGTAGATTCTGTTCTCACCCTCTGATTCCACTGCCAGGTCACCACTAGGCTCCTACCCTGTGTGTGTGTGTGTGTGTGTGTGTACGCCTCTAAGCCCAAATGTGGCAGAGAGAGAGAGGTGAAGGCTGGTGGGTCTCGGGGCCAGACCAAGCAGCCAGTCAACCCAGTGAGGAGGGCTCCATCATGGGATGAGGCCGCTGGCTGGCCTGCCTCTCTGGCCTGGATCTATGAATCTGTATCTGCAGTCCCCTACAGGTCGTGGGCCCATATACGTCTGTAAGGCTACTGTCACATCACATAATAGCAGACAATCTTGGTTTTTTCTACATCATGTTCTCGACAGCCCACTTACTTCCTCTGTCTCTACCTCTTATTCTCTAAAATCTTCAGTGACGAATTGTATATTTTTTACATTTTGTTGAAGCCTACATGAAAAACAGTAAAACTAAAGCAAATAACGTATGTGACTCATATTTAGATGTTTACAGATTATACTGTAGCAATAAAAAGAGCAGAGATCTGAATCACGCATCTGACACGTCAGGTCAACAAGTGGATGGATAAAAGCTCTCAGTTGGAGCAGACGTCTAACGGTGTAAACATAACTGGAACAGCCACATTATGCACTTTTGATTTGTTTGATCCGTTTGGATTGTGAGTTAAAGAAAAGTCCCTCATCATTATATGTAAAGTGACACACTGCAAGACATAAAGATGCATCTCTCCCTGTCTCTACGTGAAGGACAGCCACCAAACATGGCAAGAGGAAGGAGAAGAGAGAAAAGAGCAGAGCAGGGCATCTGTGTCTCGCCAAAGGGGGTGTCAGACATACTGTGTGTGTGTGTGTGTGTGTGTGTGTGTGTGTGTGTGTGTTATTGAATAGCTGAGATAACGGGTATGGACACAGGATTAGAAGAAAAGGGGGATGATAACAAGAGGGTGAAGTATAGAGGCTTGAAGCTGGGGGCTAATGTTAAAAGTGTGTGTGTGTGTGTATGAGGGGAATGCCAGAGTACTCTAGCCTGTCTGATGGTGTTAGATTTTAGAGACTGTAATTGCCATTGAGGGTATTCATACATGTTTGTAAGGATGTCCACAAGGATTTAGAACCATGGTCACACACACATACATGAACATTAAGTATTAACACTGAAACAGACTAGATTTACATCACTTGGGTTCACTTCAGGAATCTACCTATGAGTTACACAAATATAACAATTAGGATAAGAGTAGGATTTTTTAAATTTTATTTTAATTTTTTGCATTTTTATCACAATCTAGTTAATCTGAAAAGTAAATTGGCTATGAGGAAATAAATACAGCTGAAATATTTCAGGCTTCTCAATAAAGAACATGGCAGTCATTTCAAACTGAAATGCCAAGATGATCAGCTAAGTGAAGCATTTTTTGTGTAGGTTGGGTAACTTCCCAAAACCTTGATGGTTTACTGTACGTTAAAACAATGCTGCACTGTTCCCCAGAGACAAGGAGCAGAGTGAAGTAGGACTCTTTGGCTTGTTGCGAGTTAAAGATGCCGAGCGCCCCAGTCGGACTTGTCAGCAAACCGAGAGTTTGATGGGACACGCTGCCCAGATGCATTAAATTAGAAGACATGGGTACTGTTAAGTGAGATAGGAATAGCAAACACCAAATAGCATTCAAATATGATTGATCTGGAAATAATTTGTGTGTTTGGGTAAAAGTGCAAACAATAGTTTTTTTCCCCTCTTTTCCTGTCTCCCACCCCTCCCCCTCTTTCTCACTCTGTCTCCCTATGTATATCAAGGCATCCTAAGCCTCCTTTAGCCACGCTGGGTCACTGAAGACTGAAATCTACACCAAACTACCGGATGGACCACAGACAAGCGCACATACACAACTTAGGAGACAACAGATACTTACCTCGTCTTCCGGCAGGGAGAGACAGACATAGAATAGCAGACACAGAGGACAGACAGAGAGACAGAGAGAGAGAGATGGAAAGACATAAAAGAGATAAACACCACAACAGAGAGAGAAAGAAAACGAATTGAAAGATAGAAGGAGAGCAGGAGGAGACTGCGGGCCAACGGTCCCAGAATAGACCAGACTGACAGGATTCAACCACAAGACTGGTGCAGGGTTACCATGGCAATTTATGACTGTGTGCAACTGAGATATTAATTGTGTCACACAATCACACACACACACACACACACACACACACACACACACACACACACACACACACACACACACACACACACACACACACACACACACACACACACAAACAC
>JAVQJV010075861.1:0-14753 GCA_036024995.1 Gadopsis bispinosus | reverse complement strand
GTCCCCATCGGTGTGTGAATGGGTGAATTAGACTACTGTTCTAACTTAGATTACTGTACAGCGCTTTGGGAACCAGTTTGGTTGAAAAGCGCTATATAAGAAAGAGTCCATTTACCATTATTTATATGACACAAATGTATATGTACATGGCAGTGGGTGAGTTGCTCTAATTGCACCTATAGTGTTCTTGAAGTTAGTTTTGTCAAGTCTGAGCACATAATATATACATTTTTATAAACAAATGTCAAATTGATGAACTAACCTTGCTAAGTGGAAAAGCCAGAATATAAACATTTAAGCTAACAGTTTCCCCCAGTGGTAGATACATCTTTCTTCAGTTATGATGTTCTAACCATCCCTGTAGTCGTTCCTGCAGCACTGCGAATAAAGCCTGCATAAAGTATAACTAATAATAGTAGAATAAAAACGTTTTATTTCCAGGCCACAATAGGTGGGACCATTGTTCACGAAATGAAATCACATCAGAGGGTAAACAACCTAACTGGGCAAACCTCCTTGTTCTGATGGAAACCAGGAGCAGGTGTATCTCTTCTGTCTCTTCAAGGTCCCTGTAAATCTACACGCTGGTTTATCTTCATTTACCTGCACTTTAATCTTGCGTGGACCTGTCTTGACTTGGCACAAACAGATTTCTTTTTTCAACTCTCGACTCACAAAGGGAGGAATCGTAATGGGGACACAACTTGCGTACGTTTTTCGGCCGTGCGCAGAGGCGCACACTTCCTGCTTTCCTGTGGCGCAGCTTGATTCAAAATTAAAGAAGAAAAAGGAAAACTGTATTAACGGCTCAGCTGGGTCTGCACTCAACGGAGCGGGTGCTTCCTGCCTTCGCTGTGCTCTAATGAAGACCTGAAGTGGACACCACAGTCTGTCTGGTACACAGGACTCACATTGTCTACAGTGCTGGGAGGGACGCAGGAGAAGGAAGCCTCTTCTCTCATTTCTCTCTCTCTCTCTCTCCCTCCCTTGCTTTCCCTCTTGATCTCTCCCCCTCCCCCCCGCTCATCCTCCTCCACAGCCGGGGCGTCATTGTGGCCCTGTTTGCGCATTGTTTGATGGTGTTCTAGAAGTAAATAGACGCGGCAAACACTTGACACCGTTGTTAAACAGAGAGCATCTAAATGTCTCCTAACTCGACATCAAACGCTATGCTAATGCCTGTTACATTAGTGATAGGGAGCAGCAGCAGAGAGGAGGGAAGTGTACACAAGCAACGCAGCTCAGTGCGCCACCGAGCAGCACATCACAGCTAGTGCGCCACAGAACAAGATAATGAATACAGAGGAGTGGCATGAAGAGGCTCTTTCTTCATGCTCTGTGTGTGCTCGAGAGGTTTGGCCCTCTTTGGTATGGAGAGCAGTAACACTTAAAAAACACACTAGTGCCACCGGTGATATGGAATAGTTAGCTTCACCTCAGAAATGAGCTCGCTCACTTCATCATGTATTTGACAGGGCTGGTTCGCACACCCAGTGGGCTATTTGTTCAGACAGGGTGATAATTAAATAGCCTTTCTCGCTCTACAGTAGTTACCGGGAAGATGCATATCTACTGCAATCATTTTGTTAACACGAATGATGCAGTCCTCCGTTAAAACCTCGTCTACTATAAAATATGTCGGAACCTGGCTGCGGGGATCGGCTGCCATTCAGACACATTAGTGAGGTCCAACACTGATGTTGGGTGACATGGCCTGACTCACAGTTGACGTTCCGGTTCATCCCCAAGGTGCTGGATGGGGCAGGCCAGTCGAGTTCTTGAAACAGGAGCGGGCCTTCCCCAAAGTTGGAAGCACACTACAGTCTAATACACTGCTGTATTCTGTAGCATTAAGAGTTCGCTTGAAACAGCCAAAGACCAAAAGTACACAAAAGTATGTGGACATGTGTGCATGTGCAGGGTGGGTGGTCTGGCCATGCAAAGCACGGGACTGACCCAAGAGAACCTTGGTTCCTGACTGACATCCTAGTTGCTGTTGGGTTAGACAACGATAGGGGGGAAATTGTTTCGTCATTTTCCATCATAGACGCCGTCATAGAGAGGGAGGAGCTAATTCACATATTGGGATTACAGAGCACATTTTCAGACAGCCTCTCCAGGAAGGCATTCATAGTGGCGCACTTGTTTGTACAAGAGACATAAATACTTTCTCGCCTCCACACGCAAGGCCAGTGAAGATGGAGTGAATGTCGGTTTCGGGAGGTTGCAGAGATTGTCGGACTGAGTCCCTTCAGTTCAAACGTTGGAAAGGTGTGGGGGAGGGGGTGACCCCCCCCAGGTCACCGATGCTGTCTGACCATGTGACAAGCCCCTCTGCTGGAGCATACTGCAGCTGTGAACATAATGTTTACTCATCGACGAAGTTGCCAGGATATTTTCGGTAACAACAAATGAAAAATATGAAGACGGTGTAGATTCTCCTGCATTCCCTCGTGTTTTCCACAGACAGGTCCCACTGAGCTTTCTGCTTTTATGTGTGTGTGAGAATCCAGAGTGATGGTCTGACAGGAGGTATGATCCTCAGAAGGCTGCTGCTTTCAGACCCTGCTGTCCATCCTCCGGTCTGGCTTTCTCTCCTTTTTCTCTTCACAAGAGGAGAGTGCCCCCCCCCACCTCCTCGTCTTTCTTTCTCTGTCTGTGTACTTTCTTCTTGCCATCTCACATTCTGTCTTCTGCCGCCTCTTTTCTGTCTCTTGTCCTCTTCTCTTCCCTCCCTTTGCCATTACCTTGATTTTTTCTTCTTTCGCAGGATATTCTGTCAAAATCAATTCAACTCGGGAAAATTGACATCCACTTTTCCTCCCCTCTATTTTTAAACAGAAAAGAGGGACAAACAGTACCCAAAAAGAAAAAGATGAAACTAAATAAGGTGACTAAACATCTCATGGCTACTCTACTAAGCTTCCTTCTCAATATCTCCTTTTGCACATGCAGGACTTTGCAGTCTTTGATTCACACCTATAAGGAACTGCAGTGTGCCTTGCCATGCTGTCACTCTGATTGATGTCAAATGGCCTTTCACTGTGGACTCTCCCAGTGCTGAATCAATGTCTGTACTGCATGCTTGGCTCACTCTCGTGCTCCCAAACCCACCGAAGAGGAAGACGACGGATAAATTAACCAGTCTCCCCCGCTCCCGACGCTCCAAACCGAAAGTGATGGATGTGAATAAATGGCCCATATAAAAGCAGTGGGATTCATCCACTTGCTTTGGTCCGTCCTCTGCGCCATATTAGATCTCAGTGTGTCACTGTGATGTGTCTTATGAAAATGTAGGCCATGTCCACAAAGAGGATGGAGGGAATAATGCTTCATGCACAGACAGTTAACAGACCTGCATTCCATGCAAATATGTCTGTTTCAAAATAATGGCTTTTTCATTTTACTTAACTGCGAAGATGCACAACCATAAAGAGGACGTTAAGACATTAACCACATACAGTCACATCCTGCCAAGGATGAGTGTGTGTGTTGTGACAAAGGAGGATTCAGATGACATGAAAGACAAGACAGGAAAGAAAAAGTTACTTTACTGACCTAATAAGCATTTTCATCTAGGACAGAACTAAACACAAAACTGGAAACAGAGATTAGATGACAGTTATATCGACTTCAAATATGTTTCAAAGTATCAAAGACTGGAGTCAATTCTTGCTGCCATGTCTTGCAAGATGAGTATGTTTATCACCTCACAAATCCTTTTCCAAAAATCAAAGTGGTGCTTTTGTCTTTGTGTTCACATAGTTTCCAAGTGCAATTTTCACTTTCCCTTTCATTTCCACAGCTTGGACAAACTTGTTATGTCCTTTTAATCTGAACAGAAGCTCAATGTGTTGTTTGATTTCAAGGAGAGAAATGAGGCTACAAAAAGTGTTCTATATTATATATATTATGTATGTATTCTTATATATGTATAACATTTTTTATTCTACAATCTAAAACAAGGCAACCTACAATAATTCTTTATTATTTTACTTTCATATATGTAGTGTTTTATATCAATAGATCATTGCTAAATTAAATTCAAAATATTCTAACTATTACAACCAATCAAAACCATACTGAGGTCAGCTTCCTACTGCAGATCTTTCTTCCATTTTTGCATTTTGTTTCCTTAATTATATTTCAGACTGCAGAACCTGGTCAGAAAAACAACACATTCCCATATTACACATTTCAGATGGAAATATTGTACATTTTACTTCACTATTTGTATATGACATCTTTTGTTACTAGTTATTTCGCAAATATCACATACAATGTGCTTCCAAGACATGATGGCACTCTTTGTTTTCCCAAGTGATTTATTCTGAAATTGAAGCTTTAAAGTTGTATTTTCTTTAAATACGCGAAAGAAAAATCCCGTTTTGAAGGAATATATCAACGTGTTTTTAACGCAAATCAACAAAATTCTGGTGCAGTTATGGTGCCTTATGTGTCACGTCCCGTGCACGCCGGTAGGTCTGGATCCCCTTTCCGGACCTCGATCAGTCTCACGCCACGGTTGAGACCCACCTGCCATCAATCACTCATCGCACTGTCTGTATTTAACCCTGTTGTCTGTCTGTTTTCTGTTGCCAGTTCATTCTCGTTATGCCGTGTCTGTGTTGGTCTCTGTCCTCTCTGCGTTCTGGTTTTGATTCTCGCCTTCTGCCTCTCCCTGACTGCACCGCTGTCTGATTGCCTGCCTGTGTACCGAACCCTTGCTTGACGAACATTAAAACCCTCTTTGAACTTACTTGTTGTCTCCGGATCGTGCGTTTGGGTCCTGCCTCAGTGTCCTGCCCTTGCCCGGCGTGACATTATGTTTCTTGTTTCAAGACACACATTTCTATACCATTTTAAAAAAGGTTTCTTTGAATTAAAAATAGATATAAATATTCTTACTGCAGTGCAAAATAAGATTTTTAGGACTTCATCATTGACAGAAATGATTTTGTAGAAATAAACAGCCCAAACACAAATAGTTAAAATCAGCTCAACCTCGACCAATTACAGCGAAAATGCTGCTCACGCATGAATGCATCAGTGATACCAATCCTATAATATATACAGCATTTTGAAAGGGACAACTTGGCAAAACAAATACTTTTTTACTTTTACTTGCTGTAAGTAAATCTTAAATGACATTACTTTTACATGTAATGAGATACTTTTACGCAAGGATAGTACTCATTTTACTGAGTAAGGAATCTAAATACTTCTTCCACCCCTGTACAGATCTGAAGACAGTGGAAGATAATTGTTTTGCACACAAATTAATATATTTTTCTGTTTAAGATCATTGGAGTAAATCTGGTGAATTCTGCTTGTTGCTTATGATGAAACCCAACAAACAAACAAACAAACAAACCTTTTTCCCATAGACTTATATTGTGAAAGAGACATCTGTAAATCAGCAGATGATTTGTTTTTTGAGGTACATCAACTTCCCAGTATGAACACTTAAATATCCCTTATTTAAATCATCATGTCCTAAAAGTTGTAAGATACATACAGCAAATAGCCGAATCCAGAGGTTTAGATCACTGCCATTCATGTGAGCGAGCCTGAGACTGAGCTGGTTGGGAGGCGGGGTTAAAGGAAGAGCTAGTGCGCTATGGGATGCACTATGTGGAAGCTATCAGGAAGATCCAGGTAATTTAATACCCAGGAGGTTGAACTGTTTTGGCTTCCTGCGTCACTCAGCAACTTTCATAGGAATGAACGTGGCGCCGTCTCCGACGCTGTGTCCAACTCTCTTCATACATCCATGGTCCCACCATGCAAACCCAGAGGCATCCACCACCTCTGCGGGGATTCCTTATTGTTTTTGATGAGGACTATCTGCACTGTGAGACCAGGTCATGGCAACGAAAGGAAAAACTAAATAAAGTCATTACGTTTGCTGTTCTAAACACATTTTCCTGGTGCAGGAGATGATGTGTTGTAGCACTGGCAGAAGAAACAGTTGGCAGAACAGAATTGGGTATTTTGAGCCCCATCCACTGAAACTGCATCAACTGACCATTTCAGGGAAAAAAATGTCATGTTTATGGCCACTAAGACCTATAGTGATACCTCAGAATAGATCTGTGTTCCCTTATATTAAATGAGCTTTTTTGCGACTTAAACAAATATACTCAGGGAAAACTCTGAGATAGGACTTTTGAGGTTTTGTAGATTACAAAAACAGGAACGGTGCACCTTATCTGGACCAAAGTTGCATCTCAGAGTAGTTCATTAAAGACTGCATTTCACTGTCGTAAGCTTTGTTTTGTTCCAAACCAATCAGACTTCTGTCTCTTAACTAGCACAACGTTGTCGTCCTACAGCTTTACATGTGCACTGAACAGCTTTATGGCCAGAATAAAATGAAATAATACATACTTGTATTTAGCACACAAGAAAAACATATTTCTTAACATATTAAAAGTTTAAGCAGTAGCCATGAATAATTCATTATTAAAATGTGCAGAAACACTGTTGAATGAACTGAAATTCAACACAGACAATGTTCCAAATAGCAATATGCACATATTTCTATTTGTATACAACTGGCTCTCGATGAAAACACAAAACGATGAAAACAAGAAGCTTTTTTGTCACATCTATGTGTTCACCCTGCTTATCATCACATGTTAAGAGTCGGTCTAGACCTGCTCTATATGAACGAGTGCCATGAGATAACTTTGTTAAGATATGGCGCTATATAAATAAAACTGAATTGATTGTTAAAGTCAGTGGTGTCTCTCTTCAAGCAAATACAATTTTTACATTTTAAGTTATCCCTCCGAGCGTCCCTCCACTTTTTATTTAAGTTTACGTGGTCTGAGTTGACAAAATAATAATTAAATGCAAAAATGTCATGCTGAAATTCACACCAGACAGGGAAAGGAAAGTGAAACATGATGCGAGAGAGACCAGACCAAGACAGGAAAACAGATGCGGAGCTGAAGATTGGAGTAGAGACTTCGTATGTGTTGCAACCAAAAAATAAATAAAACAGGCAGACGGAGACAGAGAGGGTGAGAACGATGGACAAAGCAGGGGGCAAAGGAGAGAGGCAGCTGGTGGGAGAGGCCAAGCAGACACAGAGAGCGGAGAGAGAGAGACTTATTACTGCCACAGACTAATTACAATGTACTCACCAACACTAACAGGCACGCGTCTCGGCCACAACACCCACACCTGAGACCTTCCATTGACCGAAAGGAGGGCTAATTTCAGCCAACGGGAGGCCTGAGAGAACCTTTAATAAATAACGATGCCCCTGGATTCAGACATGTGCACCTGCGCCAATTAACAGGTTACTAATTGGCCAGTCCAAAGCAGGATGTAACAAAAATGCCTGTTCGCCTCAGCAGACTGATTGATCCACAGGGGAGGACGTGTGCTGTTACTGTGTGTTGCACAGTGAAAAAGAAACAGATTAGAATTTAAAAAGGAAGCCATATTGTTACAGCCATGAATAGTTTGACATTTTGGGAAACATGCTTATTTGCTTTCTTTCTGAGAGTTAGATGAGAAGATTGATACCTCTTGCATGATTGTAAGCCGGCTACGGAGCCAGAGCCAGGGCCAGAGCCAGAGCCAGAGGCAGAGCCAGGAGGCAATTAGCTTAGCTTAGCTTGAAGCCTGGAGGCAGGGGGAAGAAACTAGACTGAGGTATAAAGTGTTAAACCCGCACACAGTACTACATACATTAATGTAAAAACAACAAAGTTAATGGAGTTACAGGAGCAATGAGTTTGTCAGGCTGTTTTTTAGAATTTCGAAGAAAGCCAGGCTAGCTGTTTCCCACTGCTAAGCTAAACTAATTGCCTCCCATCGCTAGCTCCATATTTAACGCTCAGACTTGAGAGTGGTAACGATCATCTCATCTAACTCTTGAAAAGACAGCAAATATCCACGTATATCCCAAAATGTCTAACTTCCCCTTAGAAGGTTTTGTATTTCTAAAGACTAATTTCTCGTCATTTGTATTTTATTTTAACCCCCCTCCCCAGTTCCGCCTGTGGAATACTAACACTATCTAGAACTGGCACAGACTCCTAGAAGTATGAAAGGGTATGAGTACGAACATACAATCATTTCCAAGAAGAATGGCCTGTAGTAAAAATAACTTACCAAAGCTCTACACATAATACACAAAAGAGGATACCAAAAAATAGGTGTCTTCCTACCTTTAAAGAAGTCTGGCTGTCCAACAGCGTCAGCAATTCTAACGGTCAAAATTAGTCAATTTATTTGAATGTAGAGGAAAGAAGCTTGTGGGTGTTCAAATCCACTGAAATGCATGCATTTCAACAGGACATACAAAAATTGATGAATGAAGGACAATTTCTGGTTGGGCTTAGTTTTCTTGCCGCTGTTTTGGCTTCTACATCACATATCTAACAGGGATTTGACTGCTTGTGCAACATCATTTGACACTGACATCATCAAAAGAACAAAAAAATGTATACTTAAACATCATGCTCATGCAGATGTTCTCACAGGTTGTCTTCATTGGTGCAGGCCTTAGTGAGGCTAAAACGGTTCACTGTTTCATGTCAGAACAAACACTGTGCTAATGTGTGCTCTGTTTGAAGTGTTTGAGTTATAGTTCTTTAACTGTTGTGTATTTGTTGTGCCTGCTACACTAGCTTTTCCTTGTCTCCTATCTGTCTCCCTCCCTGTCCTTATCCCTGCATCCTTCATCCTGAATCTCTCCTCTTATTCTCTCTTTGCAGCTCGCTAATGTCTTCCCCATTTCTCTCTCCTGTATCAGTTGCTCTTCTGGCTTTATCCCTCATCTCCAGGACTGAGTCTTCCTGCCTCTGCCTATCTATCCATGTAAGTCTTGTTCAGATCATCTCCCTTCTACTCCTCTTATCACCATGAATTCATCCTGTTTCTCTTTTCCTCCTCTATCTTCTCCCCCCTTCAGTCTCCCTGGCTCTCCTTTTTGCTCACCACCCCAAATGCTCTCTCTCTGCCTTGCTCTGCCCCTCTCTCGCCCTTGTCTTTCTCTCTGCAGCTGCACACTTAAAGACCCTTGCTGCATTATCCTTTTAATAAAGGCCCGGGCAGGAAGCAGGGTGGCAGAGGACGGAGACAAAGACGAGGCCGCCGCTGCCACAGCAGCCTTCAAACCTCATTAACTTTTGTCTTGTTGCTGCAGTCAAGCACACGCAAGAAGACACACACACACACACAAACACACACACACACACACACACACACACACACACACACACACACACACACACACACACACACACACACACACACATAGATGTATACTCACAAACATACATGCACACAAATGCCCAGCTGCCCACTCCTGGTTATACTGCAAATGCAATTACACACAAACACACACAGACACACACACACACACACACACACACACACACACACACACACACACACACACACACACGCACTGTCTTGTCATACAGCTGTCCATCTTTGATTCTGAAGACTCTCTTTGATATATATATGAATAAACAATATTTGTGCCTCAAATGTTTTCTTTGATTGTTTTTTTTGTTGGTTTTTTACATAGCTGGTGCATGAGCATACAAATGTCATTATCAAATGGGAATAATTAAATTAATTCACTACAACAATACAGACTGATGACATGTTAAAGTGAACAAGTGGAATTGTGCTGTGTCAGTGTCTGCTTCGTACAGTTAGCAGCAGGCCGGTTAGCTTGTAAACACAAGGCGAAGACAGTTGTTGTCAGGCTACCTTGGCAACAACCTCACTGCTAGCTGGCTGCTCTCCAGAAATCAATCACAGTGTCATATTGTTGTATCGATGCAGGCCACTGAGCACTGCAGCTGATACTGCGCGAATTAGTCGCTCAGTTGCTGATTATTCAGGCACATAAGCAGAGACATGTGTCAGTCAGAGCATAAATAAGGGGTTGGGCTACAGTCAGAATGCAAAACTACACTTTGTAGTCATTGCACGTACATACAGTAGTCATGTCAACTCAGTTTCATTCAATTAGAGCCAAATCACACATTACCAAACGAACAAAAGTTGTCTTCATAGTTGGTGGTATTCTCTGAAATGCATTGTGTGTATCCTTCGATGTCTAGCAAACATGTGGAATGATTTTTATACCTATGTCAAACCCTGCATTGTTTATATCCATGTTTAGTGGCTAGCCATCTTCGTCTTCATGACACAGACAATGACCCAACTACTAAGACTCGCAGTCGTCACAGACTCCGCAGGGTTCCTTTTTTTCCTGTCCAAAAAGCAACCAAGAATTACAATAAGGAGAAATAAGGAGAAGTTTTAATATTAAATACATAGAAAGCGAATGATATAAATTACATATTGAGCAAATAATTAAGTTAAAAAAGTTAAAGAATTTTAAGCAAAGTGTAGAAGTGTGTGGACTGTGAATCAAAGACATCAAGCTAGATCCAAGCACACTATGCAGCCTAGACCAAAATGGGGGGGGGGGGAGCACAAAACTGAACAGGAATCAAAGTGGCACTCCAGTGATTTAGAATAGCTCATTCATAAAGTTGGGGGCCTTCTAAGAAACAGATTTTAAAAGGAATGATCAGAATGGAAGCAGCAGATGTCTTGACCTTTAGTCCCTAATATAGAAATATAAAAAACAACTATTCAATATGCAACAACATTCAATTAAAAAAACTGCTTAGGCCTGACTGGACAGACCCACCACTCAGCTGACATTCTTTTCTTTTGTCTCTCTCTCATTTTAAAACAGGAAAAAGCTGATTGATGCCCACAATGGCTATCCACCAAAGTGAGTGTTTGAATAAATTAGAGGTGAAAAACAGGTCGCGTCTCTTAAGAATCACATTACAGTATATCTAGTTTGAGTTGTTGTTAATAAGGTTTGGGGGTTTGGAGAGGTGGAAAGTGGGCTCAATCCAATCTAATTAGCTGTCTTCCAGAATAAAATCTTAAAAATAGTTTAGGGGGAAATGCAGGCTGGACATGGAAGTGCGTGTCGTCTTAAAGGGCTAGTCCGTTTAGACAGCCCAAAAGAATCAAGTTAGTTGCAACACAGGTTCCATGTACACTGTACAGTGTTCCACGCCAAACTGCTTTCTTTAAGCAGCAACCTGCAATGTCAGTGAACACATCGAGTTGAGTTGTTCTGGCTTCAGTTCTGGTTGTATTTCAGTAAAATGTATCCTGCCTCCGAACCTTGTTGAATGGTTGCAATATCTAATGAGCTGGTGTAAAAACGTGAAAACATGCTGTTTCCTGAGTATGGATTGGAGTTGAATCTATCTATCAGTCTCCTGTGCCACAGTGTACCGTACGGCAATTACAAGTACATACAGTAAAAAACACAGGAGGGGAATTTAAAGGGGGTGCCAGGGATGTTTGTGCCACTCAGTCACCCACTAATGAGTAATCAACTTTCACAGCTTGAGTGTTGGGGTGGTAATTCGGGTTGCACACCATGTTCCCGAACCGTGGAGTAGTGATTCATTATCATGAAGATCTGTATAATCAAACAATTAGTGAATTTCTTCTCATCAACAAGGCCTGCTCCCTGTCTGATGTGCTCGTCGGTGACGGGGGGTTTGAGGGTGGAGGGGGATGATAGTCACTGACAACTGGCTGCCTCCGTGACGTTCCCTGGCTGTTTTCCAGTTTGGGGCGTCGCGAGGGTTAAACAGCTCTGATGAATGCTCACACACTCCGTGGATGTGTCAGACTGAGGAGGAAAACCACTGGGACAGTAATTGACACGACGGTAAAATGTGAGAGCGAGGGAGGGAGAGGCAGAGGGAGGAAGGATTGTTTATGAGAGATGAAGGCGGAAAGAAAGAGAGGCATCAAAATGTGTCAGCCCTTGTTCCTTGTTTGCAGCCTTACTTCTGCAAACAGATTCATTTAAATCTTTATGGAGCTGGGAAATAAAAACCAGGCAACATTCTCACAAGATGCTACATTTTTAATATGCCTTGTTATTTCTCCTGTGCCTGGCTTGAATATCCTTTTGACATGAGCTCATTCTTTCATACGTTGAAAAGATTCAGTCACTGTAGAGTATTGCATTATTTTCTTGGAATCTTCAAAAGAATAAAGTATAATTTTCATGTAAGAACTGTCCATTTTATTGTAGTCTGATGGCATTCACTCTTCACTCTTTCTGGTGGTGTGTTTTACTGGAAATAACCATTTGGCATACAAGACATGATGCCTTTTATGTTTGCAGCAGCAGCAACAGTAATTTGTTTTTCGAATAAACAGGAAAAGGATATACAGTAGTTCACATAATGAGTCTTGATGGCTGAAAAAACAAGGATTTTTTTAGATTACACAAACTGAAAACTTGTAATCCTCTTGGTCATATCTGGCAGCACTGACACTAGTCACAAATACAACACAGTTGGAGTGACAACGGGTGAAATTCAATGGAAACCGACCTCAGTAATAACACCCATGATGAAGCTATAAAAAAAAACATAAAACGAGACATGGATTTATTTTTATTTTTTATGTGCAATAGCAATACTCCAGAGAGTATTCACACAGAAATGCATGCGTGCATAGTGCATGAAAGGCAGCAGTGCAACGTGTGTCTGAGTGGTTAATCAGATTTCTCTGTAGCGTCCATATTTAACCATGCCAGGCAGCAGGTAGTCATTAGACAAACACACGGTGCCTCTCTGATGCCCACTTGGCACCGGATCTGAGTAAGAGAGAGAGACAGGGAGAAGGGACAGAGAGAGAGAGAGAGAGAGAGAGAGTTTGTGCGAGTCAAACTCACCACTCAGAAATGAGGCAGGCTAAAAGGCTAATATGGTCTCTTGTTAGTTGTTGTCCGAGCGAATTGTCTCAAGTGATGGAATCAGTTCTATTTACTAAGTGCATAAAAAAATCGAGTCACTAGATTTTTCTGCAGGTGTTTGGCAGGAGTGAGCGAGTCGTCAGTTGAGCTGGAAGCACCTAAGACCGGTTGCTGCTTAAGCAGACTGTTTCCCCACCTTTTTCACCCTGCCGTGCACTTCATACATCACCGACCGTTTTGTCAGGGTTGTTTTTGTTTTTGTGATTATGGTTAAATACATTTAAATGTAATAAATACATTTCGCTGCACTTTTGTAATACAGCATTGCTGCCAGAAAGAAGCGAGAGAAAAAAGCTACAGGATAACTGGGTTTTTTGAAGTTGTGATGTCACACTAGCAACATGGCTGCGAAGACATCCTCACTGGCTGGACTGCAGCAATAGATTTTATTTAGATTTCTCTTTTAACTCTTGGCAAATAAGTGACTAAGCATTTGATTAAATATTCCTTTAACAAGCAAAGTTTAGCAGAAGCACTGATTGCTTGTAACAGTTCCAGAACATTTAAATCAGCACACCATAGTTATTCTGATACGTAAACACTTTCTTGGTTGCCTGGCAACCTTATGCGATGACAAAACCATGTTTTCCGGGCTAAAGCACTTTGAACTGCATTTCTTGTATGAAAAGTGCTATATAAATAAAGTTTATTATTATAGAACATAACTCTCTCAACTTGATGGTTCTGCATTTCTGTTTGTTTAGCCTACATATTAAACCATGTGATACAGTGAGTTCATTGGGGAGCTGGTAGGTATAGATCTGAACTTTGGACAGCTAGCTGTTTGCCCCTGCTTCCAGTGTTTGTGCTAAGCTAAGATAATGACCTCTCAACTGTAGCTTCAAACGCACTTATAAAGTAGCACATGATTCAAACAGATATAGGCAAATTCAGTATAATTTGCTTGCAATGTTACAAGTTAATCTGAGTCGTTCCAGTTCACCCATAGTACCAGTTATTAACAATTCTATCAGGCAACTAAGTCAATGGTTTCCATTTCCAAAGTGCATTTAATGATTTACAAATAACGGAACTGGTTTTCTGTACTGAGTTATACTTAAAAGTGTGGACTCAACTTCATTCACTACGTCCAGAGTCACTGTCCTGCACATATTGTTAAGTTATAAAGCATATATTGCACTAAATTATATAGTCTATTAATAGTGAATTTCACCCATGGTAGCACTCACCTTACTCTAAACCTTTAATTTAATGTAACAAAACAGGTGCCATAAACTGCTTAACAACCACCTGTATCAGAATAAAAGATGAGATCACAGAAATGATCACATAATACTGCGTACTGCATGTCAGAAGGCAGGTTTAGGTTATTTAAGCTGTCATTATTTTGTTATTTTTGTGGTTCCGCAACATTAAAAACTCAAGGAATATACAAGGAATATACCATGCTGATGATTCAGTCATGAGGCACTAGTACACTTTTATTATTAACTGGATTTGTAGCTCAGATAATGTAATCAAAACATCCACATGATGCCTCTTTATTGGTTTCGCATGAAAACAACATCAATCTCCGCCAGTGAATAATCCACAGCTGAAATCAAATTTGTTTGACTCTATTGTGATGAATAGTATTTCATAAAGTGAACAAACCTCCCATTATTCCTACTTCAGTGTGCGTGCCAATGACATTACACTGTATATTACTTATCGGGGAACATAGGCTAGCTGGGAGACATTATGCATATGATAAATAATGTATTCAGTCAGAGCTACCATATCAGAGTTAGCCATAAGTGGGATATGTTTGTGTGTATGTGTGTGCGTGTGTGTGTGTGTGTGTGTGTTTGTGTGTGAGGGAGAGAGAGAGAGAGAGAGAGAGAGAGAGAGAGAGAGAGAGAGAGAGAGAGAGAGAGAGAGAGAGTGTTATAAATATCTGGTG
>JAVQJV010075860.1:0-27906 GCA_036024995.1 Gadopsis bispinosus | reverse complement strand
GACCCCCCCCCCCCACGCCCCCCCCACTGCCCGCCCCGCCACCCCCCCACCCTCCCCCGCGCCGCGGCCCAGTACACAGGAGCATATCCTTAGAAAACGCTAAACGTTTAGCTCATTTTTAGTCCCTATTCTAGCCTCACTTCTATGTCCTTCAACACATTCATTTATCATAACCTGCACAAAACAGAAGGTTGGTGAAGTGTGTGGTTTTAATGAGAAAGTAATAGTTTGTGAACAAACAAAACAAAGTTACAGTACAAAACAAAAAAAAGGGCTGTAAGAGCGAATTAAGAACCACAGAAACTTAAAAGAGAAGTGTGGTGAAAATGTGTATGGCCTTTATCTTCTTACAGTTCTCACTGTTGACATAGGGCAATTCTGAGCCATGCTAGGCACTTAGGATTATTCTGTACTGACAGATGTGGCCCATTACAGATGTGAACCGTAGTAGACCGCAACCCAGATCCTTCCATGTAGGTTAATGAATAAAATAACTCGCTGCTAAATTGGCTTACAGGCTGGCTTAAATTCTTGCCGTAACACCAACAAAGCCCTCCTATTACGATAGAGCAACTTTGCTTACACTCTGTTGTTCCCTGCAGGTGAGTTGGAAACGGGAATCTAAGAGCATGGAAATGCCTCATGTTGCCATAAATGCAAGTGAGAAAAGCCTTTTCTTTGTATATAATAGAAAACTAATGAGCGTATGTCTATATGATCCTAAAATGTAAGCCATGACTGAACTCTGGGGATCTTTCCATACAGCTAAAGTCATTCTCTCCAAAATGTTAATCTGTGTTTTGTTCAATTAAGTGTGTAATCCCTGATTGCATTAGTCCTGGTGCCTTAAACCTATTAAGACCCTTCCTTCTTCCTGGCCTATTAAAAACATTTCCCCAAATGGAAATATAGTATATACTGCATACATACAGCCAGGGTGGGGTGGGTATCTGTGCAAAAACTAGAAGACCAATAAAATAACGATTACATTGCTGCTTATCTATCCTTGGTTGTCAGTTTTTCAATCAGCTCCTGAAGTGGCACCAGCTCTTTCCTGTCAATGAGGTTGAACTCCTGAAAAACACAAAGGAAAGGGACAATGGTTATCCATTTTATGTTGCATTTTATTATTGGTAATATAAAATGCATCTCAAGTGAAAAATGCATAAACGGTCAGCATTCAAATTTCAGAGGTTCTTTGACCTGAACAAAAAAGATGAAGTGTTTAAACGACGTGTTGAGGTGGGCCTCCTCTTGCAGCTGCATGACAGAGTCAAAGTGCTGGTGGTAGATGTGAGCGTAGACCCTGAACAGGCGCTTCAGGATGGTCTTCGCCACTGACATAAAGTTTCGCTTAAAGGGGACACCTTGGGAACAAGAGGGCAAGAAAGAGAAGCCGTTATTCAGACTCTCATCAATTATACAACCGAAGACACAGATAATACAGTCAGTGGGTCAGGTTGGGCAAAAGACTTGGAGACATTAGTGGCGGTTACATGGACAATATTTCTTCAGCCTGATTAAATCATTCTGATCAGAGATTCCAACCTAACTGTCTCCACAGATGGTAAATAAAGGGATCCAATAAGATGTGTGTTTACATGCCCGAAGCAATTAATCAGAATATAACTTGCAGCTACTTTCAGATAAAGGGATGTTTAATTCCGTTTCAAAATGCCAAAATATTATTGATATTTATATACGGTGCTTGGATTCTTCAGGCACAGCTAATACAAAGAGTGCATTGGGGAGATTGACACAAATACAAAGTTCACTCAAGCTGTATTTTCTCTCAATATGCCTCAAAAAGTCAAGAGCAATGGAGGCAGATGCAGCTACAACATTTCCTCTGGATTGCACATGTTCGCAGGCAGGCCACAGCACGATTTAAGGGAAGTGCAAACAATGATGACTGCAACAGGGAACCAGCCCATGGCAACAATGTGTTCATCTGCAGTTAGGAAATTCTAATGTTATACCAGCGCTGCCCTTTACACCTCGGATGTGTGGTGCAGTTCCTCCTGTGATCCAGTGAGCAGCCGCAGAGCACAGAAGCTTGGAGGAGAGCTTCTTCCTACAGTACAACTCAACATCAATTACTCAAAAGAGGCTGCTGACCCACAGGACAAGGAGTTCTTAATTAAAGCTACCACCCGGGGCTGGACATGCACATGGGTCCACTGCACTTATACTTAACATTTCCATTTGGAGACCAAACTTGACTATTTCAGGAAGAACATCCAATTACAGGTTAGAGGCTGGTTATAAGTACTGGTGAAAGGTAAAATATAAAAAAAGGTACCCTGTGGAGTTTTTCCATCACTTGCAGGACAATAGAGGACAACAGGTTATGAGTGAGTCCCCACATTGTGTTTGATGTTCTCCTGCCACCAAAAGGATAGCAGTAATGTGTCTATTTATGGTGGGGAAAAAACTAATTCCGTCACTCCAGGTGAGCACCTTTAGTCACTGGCTCCTTCCACTGAGATGCACCAAGAAATAGATGTGACATGGTATTTGTGCTGGCTGCCATCCAACTGTATTAAGGCTCCACCCTAAAAGGCACGAGCCTGTGCTAGTTGGGAGGCTGAGAACTGTGTTGGTATGTACTGTATGTAAATTTTAAGTCTTTTCAATGACCCCTACATTGTTAACCAGAGGACATTCTTATTACTGGATATGTAAATAAGCAAAACAGACAACATTTACATGAGCTTTGCTGCCGACAGCTCAGGTGACGTCCCCTAAAAGGACTCTTCCAATAAGCCAACCATTTATATAATACTTACCTTTTTCCTCATCACACAGCTTTAACTGTAATGCACCTACTATTTAATTAGCACCTGAAGCTAAATCGCATGGTGAAAATGCAACCTCGAAGATTGAATAGTTTATATATGTGTGGAATTTACATTTTATTGGTTTTAACATCCACTCATTTTGCATGGCAGTTGAATTTCACAGAAAAGACAGAAGGTACTTGCTCGTTAGTGGTAAACCTTTTGTGGTTTGCAGAGCCTTTCTCTTTCTTGCCAACAATAGACCAACGTTGGCTAGCAAACGGTTGGCACACACCTAATGATTGGGCATTCAGGTGTATGAAAGATGCTCTTCTTTAGAGCTGAGCACTAACAGAAACCAGAAAGTAACACATAAACACACAAAGAGAAGATGGCTTTCACGGAATAGACAAAACGGACACAAAGCATACCGATCTTTGAAGGGAAAAGCGTCTCATCATCAAGCTGGTCTTGCACCCAGGTCATGAGGTAATCGATATACTTGGGAGCAGAGCATTTGATGGGCTTCTTGATGTTGGTTCCATCAGCCCAATGGTACTCATACCTGCAGGAAACAAAGATGGCAAACGGCAACATATATGGATTCCATCTAGATGAAAGTTAGTCAACACATCCACATACTGTAGATAGCTCCCAGCAAATTTAATTTAACGGAGCAACACTTCGATCCAGCGGAGCTCTTCGGCAGGCATTGCCCATCTAGATTCACACTTCAATTTCACTGTCCCATGTAGAGAAAGGCTGATGGAAGGCACCAAAAGCACCATTCGTAAATGGACTCTTCAACCTTGCAGAAGCTAATCTAAATCTTGTGATGTCAGTTTTCCCTACGACGTACTAGCATGTAAAGTCCCACTACTGCCCACTGTCACACTGACAGCACCCCTATCCCGCACCCTGTTGAGCTTCGACAGACCAAGATAGGTGAAGCAAAGCTTGTGGGTTGGTTTTATGAGACTACAAACTTATACACCCACAATGAAAAACTTACTTAGGACCAGCAGACATGACTGGACAGCTTTCCTCTGTGCAAAAATCTGTGATGGTGCCATACAGCATGTTGATCTGGTTGAAGAAATCCACAGCTGGGGGGGCAAAAAGAACATATTCAAATCAAGTGTACATAAGAATAAATACAGTGTGTGCCAGCACAAATAGCTGGCGTCAGGTTTCCCCACAGCCCTTTACCCACCCCACTTCTCTACCCAGTCCAAGCTGCAGACGAGGCCACACTCCAGTTGTCTGCAACAAATTGTGTTATCAGTCATTCCCAGAGGCATACTGCCAACTTTGGCTTTCCAGCTGCTGGACAGATCCATTTATAGGGCTGGCAACATTAGTGTTGGTGTTCCATTTGCTAATCTCACAGAAAAAAAGAAAAAGAAAAAAGGCTTTCTGAACAGCTGATGTTGCATATGTGTTGTGTGAGTTGCTTAAGGAGACATAGATGCAAAATGACAGCAGAGCTACAGAACATCAGAGATGCTCCAGTAATTGTTTCATCGAAATAAAGTGAAAACCACTGCTGGTAAGGACGCGTACCATGTAACGTTCCCAGTCAGGGGGCCTTTACTGCACGTCATAACCCTCTCTACCCTCTACCGTCGCTATTCATCACAAGCACAATAACGACAAAACAAGAATCTGAAGTTAACTGCTTCTTCGTGAACATAAGGAAAGTCAAATAAACTTGGTGGTATAAGAAGTTACTACGCAAAGCATTTTTATTCTAACTTCCCTTTATTGTGCAAGTTAAACCAGCTCGTGTAGCACTGACTGACACTCATCCTTTCCCACAAACCTTTGATGAAACTAGAACGGTAACGCAATGGTTACATAACCAAGCCGTCTCTGAGGTGCGCTTCAAGCAAAACAAATATGGGAACTTGAGTAAACATAGTAGATAAATACAGTCTGAATACCTTAGTTTTCATGTCTTCCTGTGCTACAAAAAGGATTCCAAAATGCATCACAACTGTAAGAACCATGCAGCCATGACGTCCTTCCAAGTCAACTGCGATTCACTCCAAGGCGCAAATGACAGCACAACAGTCAAACCACAGAAAAGCCATTTAGTGACGCATCCACTTCTTTATTCCGCGATCTGCACTATACCAGTGTGAAAAAAAATTGTAAAATTCAAACACTAATCACTTTACTGCAGTAAAATGACTTAAAAACAAATAAATCAATCAACGTATTCACTTCAGTTAACATGCTGAGACACTGAACATCTGAAAGCGTACAGCGGAAACTAAGCGTCCGCTGACCGGCCGTTTGTCTCAATCTAGAGGAAAGTAAACACGGCTCTCGCAGCACAGACAATACAGTCTATTTAACATTCACAGTGGTTTTTCCAGCATGAATGCACGTGGTCTTTAGAGGGAATGCCAAGATCTTGCACCCCGATAGCTCACCCTCAACTGACTCTTGATGCGAACTAATTGAGATTTCAGGAACAGAACTACTGAGAAGCATGCAAATGGACTAGGAGGAGAGTGACAAAGACAAAATAAAATTGGCATGTGCAGGTGAAGTCACTCTTCCAGGAATCTGAATTTAAAAAGGGTGTATCAAGGAAAAAGGTCAAGATGGTGCTTACTGTTGACTGCGACCCACTCGTTTAAGTCCTCGCCCTCGGGCAACATCACCGCCATGCGCAGGTTCCCACTTCCCAGCGTAGCCTCTGCATGTTTCAACAGCTCGTACTGATGAGAACCCTCGGGGATATTCTTCTTGGGCTTGAACGTCTTGGATGAACGGTTTCCACTGTGAGTCATAGTTCAAAGAGGAAATACAAAGTAGCGTGATCACTAAGGAGGCAGTCAGGTGGGATGACAAACCACGACTTCACAGCGGGCGCCCCAGGTGGGGGACTTTTGCTATCGGAAAGTCACAATCCTTTTTTTTTTTTAATGCTGACTTTTGTTGACTTGATGGGTTTGGCAGAATTGGTGGGGGGGGGGGGCACCAGAACAGCATGTCTCTCTCCCTGTGTGCAGAGGTACTGTGTTCAATCACCCTCGCTGCCCCATTAAGCAAGAATTTTTCAGAGTCATCACAACATGGCAGGTCACACTGAGACGGGCTGCCCCTTTAATTAGAGCGCTAACAGCTACTAAACAACACAAAAAATCCAAATCCACGCCATATATATAAATCCATCTATCATTACATGATCATTTTCACGGGGCAGGAGAAAATTATCATCTTGTGACAGAACAGCGTTGACGACCTGTCCCTCAGCTCAAATGTGCTTCTTCCATCAACTTGGCATTAAAGCGTAAAGAATCAGCTGTCGCCGACCAAACGCGTCTCCATGGGAGCGACTGATGCCCATTAAAATGAGGCTTTCGTGATGGCCGTGTCGCGTAAGAGGAGTTTGACTCAGCAGTAGCCCGGTGTTAAGCAGAAAGCGGCTCATCTGTTCGGTAGATGCTTCCCTGTTGGCTGGGGTTTTAACGCTCCTTGAAATGAGAGGAACACGTACTGTGTTACCCCTCCGCCCTCCGACTTCACCCACGGGCAGCGTGAATTTGCAGTAGCCGGCCAGTTATCAGCTAAACAACCGTGTTGCTTTGACAAAAATAGTGGGTGGAAGATTTGACTGCTTCTGCGTTCTGTCACACAGCCCGTGGCGACGAAAGTGTTCCCACCAGCAAATATCCCGGCCGGACTCTGAACCCCGGTCAGTTAAAACATTGCTCCGGTGTCGGTACTCTGCGGGTTTAAGTTTTCAGGCAGAACATACTACAAGTTACAAATAATCCACTATCGATGTTAATTCCCATAATAATAAAAAAAACACACAACATACATACGCACAACAATGCGAATCACATCAGACATTCCGAGGTAAAGCCCAGAGAGTAGTCTTAGCCCCTGTTACGCTATCGCTAGCTAGCAAGCTGGCTACGCAGGCTGCGTGACACTAACGCCGCTGATATTTTCCGAATGCGACGCCACACGGCGAGGCAGAACAAGCACTCACGACACAATGACAACTCACAAGAGAAAGCTCATGTTTCCTCGGGCCGCGGAGACGGAACGAACTCTCTCGGCAGACAGCTAACAGGCAGCGTGACGGCAAGCCAGAGGGGTTCGTGTGTTAAAACTCTCGAGCCTCACGCGTCCTCGGGTTCCTCTCGGGCTTCCTCGAGCGGCGCTTGCGAAAAACCCCGAACAGCTATTGTCGTGGCAGGAAAAATTACGCGTTGGTATAAAAAGAAAATGCATTGATCTCATGCACAGACCGGGTCCACTGGGTGCTGCTCTGTACGCTGAGAGGCAGCAGCGTACTGGACGCAACGCGACCTTCTTCATTTGACGTCGTCCACGGCAGATCAAGCGCGTTCCTCTCGTGTGCTGCCACCCAGCGGGCAACACGGGTCACTGCTGCTCTTCAATTTGAGCTGGGGGGGGGGGTGAGTTTAATACAACGTTGTTCAGAAACGACAACAACAAAAAAGTCACTGCTATCTAGCCATGCTGCTGTGACATATTTGCTGGTATCTGTGAACACAATTCTTTTTTTTTTTTTTTTATTAGTCTGATAATCAGACTGAACTGCCATTTAATTTCACTTCATCATTTATTTCCAGGGGTGTTTGCATGGGCATAACTTCTGTAACCACAATTCACTCACACGTTTCAGATCAGAGAGCCTCAATATTTCCAATACATATATTAAATGTCTTTACTAAAAGCATTTAAATACATTATACTTAGCTTGTTGGTGAAAACGCAAACTTTATAACGTTGCGAGGTATACTTTATAAAAATTATATATTTCTGTAATAATGTAAGAATATAATATATTGTATATATTGTATATATTTTATTTACAAAAATAGTTTAGCATTATTTTTATTTTATTTAAATAAAAACAGAGAAAATAATAGTTAAAAGAAAAAAGAAAATAAAGTACATTTTGACCTAGTTTTGTTTAGAAAATGAATTAAAACGCTTGTGTAAATATTGCATCGTTGACTACAAATAATACGCGCAGCCATTAGATGTCACTGTTTGACATTTACGCAACGTAAACCAACCGCGTTGAGCGCAACAGTGACGTCATGAGGCCATCAGAAAAGCCGTGCTGCCTTCAAGTGCTGTCCGAAACATGCCCTCCCCCCCCCCACCCCCCACCCAGTGTGCGTTCCAAAACCTTCCTATCCCTTCACCCGGTCTCATCTCTCTCACACAGCCGCTTTGTCTCGGGACACAAAGAACGTTGAGAGCGCGCATATGTCAAAAACACACTTTGGAGGTGTGCGTGTCAAATGATAACTAGAATAAGCCGATATACGGCGACGTGGCCGCCTACGTGGTCTCGCACTAGGACCACGCAGCCGTGATGTATGCGACGCGAGTCTGTATGGCCAGCAGCTTCTTCCAGCTTGTTGCGAAAACGGATGTGCCTGCTCTAAAAAGGCCCATGTCTGAAAACCCAGACAGACGGTCGCATTTCACCAGAAAGCCAGCTACGCCCGAGTACGTCGGCGAAGTCGGACCAGGTAAACGCCTCCCGGTATCTAAAATGCGCTGGCGTGTCCGGATAATGTCGCGCTGACGCGCTCTTGTGTCGTAGGGCTGCGCGTTAAAGTGAGCCGCTTTCATGGCGAGCCTCTCGTCAGCCAGTGTTGTGTCTGTATCCGCAGCAGCAGCAGCAGCAGGGCAAGATGGAGTGTGAGTGGAAGCCAGACGAGCAGGGACTTCAACAAATACTACAGCTGCTGAAGGAGTCTCAGTCGCCAGACACGTCAACGCAGAGATCCGTCCAGCAAGTATCCTTCGCTCGGCCAGAAATGGGACGGTAGCGCGTCTGTGTTCATGCTAACGTCCGATAGACTCACCAGGCTAGCGGCGGCTAATGCTAGCCGAGGTGGTTACCGTTATAAGCAGGTACGCAGGTGCAGACCGGTTGGTGCTTGGAGGGGGAGGAAAGGCAGGCCGTGCCGTGCCGTGCCGTGCCGTGCCGTGCTGAGTTACTCATGTGCGGCCATGTAGCTAGCGCACTAGAAATCGGCGTGTGATTGCCCGGTTAATGTTGATCCGGCGGTTAATTGCCGCCATACAGACGCCCTCTCCGTGCACCGTGACTCCAGCAGGAATCATTCAGTGCCCGTCCGCAATCTAACCCTCTCGCAGCACCGGGCAAAGACTTCGGTGCCGCCTGTAAGGAGCTTATAAACATGGCATTGCATTCAGTTGTTGCACTTGAGCATTAAAAGTAGTTTAATGTTTTTTTTTTTGTATTTTTCTTAACATGTGAAACATCAGAAATGATAGGTTTCCAAAGCAAAAGGCTTATTGTTGAATTAAAGTCCTGTGTATTGTACTGATGATTCAACTGGTGCGGATCATCTTGCAGCATAAACATAATATCAAAGACCAAGGGATGTAAATAAATGCATCAGCATCCAAAGAGATTACAGTTTTTTTTCATGACGATGGGGACGAGATTTGGTTAGAGGGGGAAAAAGAAAAGTTACAGAAGTAAGAGATGTTGGATTGCAATTGAAACCAGAACGAAATAAAAATGATAACATATTTGCAGCACTGCAGTCAAATGCAAATGTGCTACAGTATTTGGCACAAGTCAGCACATACTTTTTAAAAAAAAAAATTTTTTATTAGCGAACAATTACCATACAAACGGCTCCATGCTGGCCCTTTATGTCTTCTGTCTGGTTGCATGCTGATCCTAAATGATTTGCTTATATAAAGGCTTCATGTGCACCGCACCATTAACTCCTAGACGAGCCGCTGTTCTAGCCCTACGTGTGGCATCTGGCTGGGTACGTACTGTATTTATTCATGTCATATGACATATTCATGACGCCCAACAAACGTACACCCAGTACCCTCGCACACACACACACACACACACTCACATTACACCACCACTTGACAGCATAAACTCTTCAACTCTTTCTACATTTCATCAGATGAAAGAAAACTGTTTTTGCAGTTATTACCATGTTACAGATGGCATTGCTAACACGCTTATACGTACAGTTGGCACCCTGTCTTCCTCAACCACTCTTTCCCAGAGACTTGAGCAGCTGAACCAGTATCCAGACTTTAACAACTATTTGATATTTGTTTTGACAAAGTTAAAGTCAGAAGGTAAGCTCCGTGTCTTGTCTGTTTCCGTGTGTGTCGTTTTGTTCGTATCCGCAGTGTGTTCCTAGAGCGTCCGGTCGTCCTGGACAGCGTGAACGTCAGACATGTCATTTTTATGTAACTGCTTGGTGACAGGTCCGTTTGGCCGGGACTCAGGTGACCCGATGGCATCTTTGCCACAGATGATGTGGCACTCAGAATATGGGTCACTCTAATTTTAAACCTAATTCCTGGCACCAGTCGACTCTTGGCTTGACGGTCTGCACAGTAGATGAACGAAATGTTAAGCGGTGCTAAGACATTTTAGGATGCTGTCGCACTATTGCTCTCAGTTCGGACGCAACAAGCCACAAATATTTAGAAGTGAAAAGACTAATAGGTCCAGATAGTAGTTACCCATTATAAGGAAACTACAGTGTGTAAAATAATTAGCATCTCATGCAAATAGTTCTTGTTGCCGTCCATCATTTCAGTACCTAGTTTGGCACTTTGCAGTATCTCAGTTAAAGTTTTGTTCTGGGTTGAATGGGAAAATAATACAAACTCACCAACCCCCACAACACAGTAACATTTGTCTTGACTACCAGCGAATTTGTGCTCAGCTAAAATGTTTTATAATTCGTTAATCTGTCCTGTCTCCACCCCAAGATGAGCCAACGCGGTCCCTGAGTGGGCTGATACTGAAGAACAATGTGAAAGCCCACTATCAGAACTTCCCTAATGGTGTGTCTGATTTCATCAAGAGCGAGTGCCTCCAAAACATCGGAGACTCGTCTCCCCTCATCCGGGCCACTGTGGGTAAGTTGCGTCCTCTGGGTCTGATGAATGTCATGGCTTGCTTTTTTTTAAAAGATGCTACGTGAACTGAGCTACTGTCATCGTAAACGCGCGCGTTCACATCCACAAAGGGAAAATATCCACCTCTTAGTCAAAGAATACATATTTACAGATAAATCACTGTGCTCAGTCTGCTCTCAGTTACTCCCTGTTGTCATTGCTGCATTCACCTTTTACATGTGCTTACCAACGCAGGAACATGCCGATCACCTACACATGCATAAATAGCCACGCAGCCCTTCAGCCTAACTTAGTTATTTTAATATATTGCATTTTGTTTTTGTGACTGCTAACCAAATGCATATTTGCATGGAGCACATCTCTACAAGTGGATTATAAGTGTGTGTGTGTATCATGCATTGGGATGTTGAAAGTCTGCATTTGCTTGATTCTTGCTTATGTTCTTGGATTTGTTTTGGTCACCAAGAAAGCCGTGTCTGTGCATTATTGCTGGTTTTGTCAAAGCACTCTAATAGTAAATCCTTCACCATAACAGGTATCCTTATCACCACCATTGCCTCCAAGGGAGAGCTACAGAACTGGCCGGAGCTTCTGCCTAAACTCTGCCTGCTGTTGGATTCGGAGGACTACAACACATGTGAGGTGAGGATGTGATTGTCTGCTCATCAGTCAGGGTCTACAGTGTATGGTAGTTATCTTTCAGGCAGTACACTGTACTAATGATGACAGAAAAGGTGTGTCCATGTGGCAAAGTGTACATGCAAAGAGCAGGATATATGTGGAAGAAATCGCCGGATTTGATGAGTGCTGCGTTCTGTCAGTCATAAAACCACAGTGGAAGTGAGTGTCATTTTTTTTTTTTTGCATCAATCAGAGATGACATTTGAAAATCAGACTAAAATATGACAAAAATATCTCAGATGTCAAATTGAAAACTGAATGCTGCTGCATTAATTCATGCCTTTCTCACTCTAAATGAACTGTTAGGATTTGTCCACATTAAAACCCTAAAATTAAACATGTTTGACATACTGTGCTATGTTGCCCCCCCCCCACCAAACCAGCTTAATCTGCAAGCATTAGACCCAAACATGAAAGCGGGACTGGCGGACCAGTATCTATATGGGCAGTCTCTTTTAGGGATTACGCTTGGCTTTATTTGGATATGATGGTAAAGTCATTTTTGTCGTATTGGCAACTGGTGATAGATTTGCTTTTCATAAATATTATTTAGTTCCTGAATTAATCTGCTTATTAGAAGTACAAAATTTGCTTTTTTGTGTGTGAAGGAGAGAGTGTTTGCACATTTGTGATGATATGTTACAGCATACTTGTGCTATAAGTAAGCATGTCTGGGCACACAGCGCCACATGTCTGTTTTAGTTATTCATTTATTGTGGAAAGGGAAGAG
Source organism: Gadopsis bispinosus (assembly GCA_036024995.1). NCBI lineage: Eukaryota > Metazoa > Chordata > Actinopteri > Centrarchiformes > Percichthyidae > Gadopsis > Gadopsis bispinosus. The sequence continues at coordinate 15,768 of JAVQJV010075860.1, read as the reverse complement.
AGCTGGGTCAGCTATAGAGCAGCATCTGGATAGAATCCTGCTGGCCAGATGAGCTGAAGGCAGCCTCACAGCTGGAGAGGCAGCCACAACTACAGATTATTCATTAGCATGGAATCATTTATTCTCTTTCTAACCTTTTTTTTTAGTTTTTTTTTTTTACCAGAAAACCATTATGACCCCATTTTCTGACTTGACACAGATCATCATCAGCATTATCACCACCCAGAATAGCTTTTACAATTTGCATATCAACAAAAAAAACCCTGTGATGGTCTGTCTGTATAGTCCACCATTATCCGATTCTTTGTATTTTGAAAAATATCATTAACTCCTCTGATTGCGCTACAGTATAATCCTTATCAGTTCTTGATTACATCAAGTAGACGTTCAGGATGTCGTCAGGTCGCGATGATATCAGCACTTCTACAGTTACTATATTGAAATGGTACACAATAAAGGCTCCATTGCAGCGACCACCAAGATGACAATGCAGTAGCTTGTAATGGATGTTGGATCATCTGATCTGTTTAGCGGTGCCGCACCCATACTCTCTGGTCGTTAATACGCCGTCCGCTGCATGTGCCTGTGACGTCAGCTGCTATAGGGACGGCGGTGGATACATTACATTGGAGGACACCCACAATTTAAGTAACATGTTAAACTGCCGTGCTACATTCAGCAGTGTTGAAGGGCAATTGAAATGTATCCTGGCGGTATTGCCCATCACCCTTTGGAGCAGGAATGTTCATTTGATTTTCACTGAGGTGCACTATCTCGCAGCCTGCCTCACTTAAGCCTCTTTCACACGTACAGTAGTTCCCGGTACATTACTGGGATGACATGTCAAGTGCTGCTCGTGGTTTTCACTGTTCAATGCAACTACATTCTTTATCGGGAACATTTCCGTCTTGCGCCATTTCACACATGCCATGGCGATGCCGGAGTAGATGGTGGGGGGGGGGGAAGGGACGGTCCAGCAAATGGCGGTAATGCAACTATTATGGATGTCAACTGCCATAAAACTCAACAGAAGAAGAAGAAAAAGGGGCAACGCCAGATGTACGTGGCGGTAGACGTCTCATATTATTTTCAAGAACATGGCGGGAGAGAGGAGCTGTTTGTGTGGTGCCCATGTTCTTATAATGCATCTAATATTCAGTTATCAAATTGGCAAGGCACCCGAAAACAAGTCGCGGCTTCAGATACGTCCTCAGTGGAGTCTTGTGGTTGGTTCGCTTTCGCCACGTGAAAACGTCTTTCGTCACACGGACGTAACCCTTTGACGTTCTCGTCCCTGCTTTCATTCACAGCACGGCCGCGCCTGCATTTTTGCTGAGCTATTGCTAGGTCTTGAGGTGGGAAATTGCTGGTACAGATTTCCCTGAACACCGATCCCTGCTTCCATTCACACGTGACCCCATGCAGGGAATGTTCTTTATACATCTCAGGGATGGACTGCGTGTGTGAAAGGGGCTCTCTGAAGCCCAGTCAGGAGCTGAGATTTAGGTCAGCTATTTACTGCAGAGGATCTTGAAGTGTATGTTTGTACAAGGCTTAACACAGAACTGAGACCAAATGTAGCAACTACTCATAAGACTCATTACTATGATTTTGAAAAGCCGCTTGGAGGCTGGAAAGCTTCTTGGCATCTTATGTTGAAGATGCTTAAATTGGTGCTGGATGAAAAAAAGGTGCAAAATATATATCTAAAAGCTGTCAGTGTTTTTGGCTAGCCATCGTCGCGTCATGGTGGAAGGGAAGCAAAGGTGCTTTGCACTGCCGTAGATCTTTTCATGCTGTTTCTTTGTTTTGAATTATTTTACAGCCTCACAGAGCCAAACTGGATGTGGGGATATGCAGGGTTTCATAGTGTTGTCTGTATGCGAAGCCTTACCTTTTCAAACCCAATACAGAGTAATTCATTAAAGGTGCCTTGTGGAGTTTTCTATAACGTAGGAAATGGACAATGTTAGATTTCGAATGGATGGAACTGCTATCCTGTCACACCAGCTCTTTCACACGTGTTTTGACTACACTGCACCTGCAACCTTGTGGCATTTGTGCCAGGTGGAACATGGAACTGACTTGTTCTCAAGGGCGTCTCCTTGATCTATTGTGGCTCGTCTTGTTCCTTATTTGCACGTTGCTCTGGACAGAAACCAAATGAATAAACGTACTGTATTGCATTGATATTTTACTACAATCTTACGTCATGTGTGATGGAAAATTGCTAATAGTTTGCGTTTTCCTGCTTAAACATGTTTTAAACAGGATAGAAGGAAGAATTCTGTCTACTCTGCAACAGACCGTGTAGATGTAACAGAGTAACAGAGACCGCAACAGTCCACACATTTTTGAAGGTGTTGACTGTTGCCATGGAGACCCCTAAATAACCCACACCATTACTGCCACCTGCACTTTGATATCTATTTTGGGAATATTTTTTGGTGGCTGCCAGTGTGCTGATTCGGAGCTACAAGCACTTTGTAATGTAAGAAATGGCAAACACACGTGGAAACACGTTGATCTCGGGCCATTTCATCAGTCGACATTGTCCTCTGTGTAGTGCATTTACAGAATATGGAGGTCAAGAATGATCCTTGTCCATCTGTAACAAAGTTATCCTCCCTATGATTTCCCAACAGTCGGATACGCGCTGTTAGCATTGTCTTTATATAACCCTTTACACGGTATAGATATGCAACAAAGAGCATGCATTATAGAAAAGCCAAACACCAGTTCATCATGGTAACATTGGGAGTTGCAGCTGTATCATAGGTCCTGTCTTGTTTGTGGTTTAAGAGCAGCAACCACACTGTACCCCTCGCTACATGCTCTATAAAAAGACACGAGCAGGTGTGTTGAATGCCAAGTGTAATGTTGGTAGATGGCTTTATATAGGTTTTGCCTGAGAGCAGTTTTACGGTGGAGATAAATGGCAGTTGGAAAGCTGTTTTGCGATGGTGTTGTGAGGGTCGAGTTGAGGGCAAACGATCATGTATGAAACTGCTTTATCACCCCAGTTTGTACCGCAACATTCTTCAAATGTCCAGAGAAGGAGGCTGAAGGAGCTGTGTGGTTCACTAAATACAGACCTGCTGGTTTTTTCTTTTCACTGGCTCGCTTTCATCTGCGTGACTTGCATTCTCGCGTTTAATGACCTTCCATAGCCGGACTTGAAGGGAGGATTGCACTTTAGATGCTGTCAGCGTCACCGGAATGTTTGAAGGCCACTCCCATTTCTCTGCCCTTCTCTGTTGACACACGGCAGTGGGAGCGGTTATGTGTCCTGCTTCATACATTTTCAAATTTCAACTTATAATGGCGCTACATTTCAGCATGTTGCGGTGTTTCCAGAGCCCAAATCTGATGCTGCGTGATTCATTCATTCATTTGACAAAACAAATCATATCTATTATAACATTCTGCTTGTATCGACAAGAAATTTAAAGAGGTTTTTACTTCCAACTAATTATTTATTATTTGGGGGATTTTTCACCTGTGTATTAGACAGCATAGCAGGCAGGAAACGGGGTGGAGAGTGGTACGACACGTAACAATGGTGCGGCGTAACCAATGCAATATTTTGGTGCTTAATCAAGATCAAAATAGTTACTGATACATTTTCTGTCCATCGGCCAATTAATGAATACATTTTCTGTAGTTGCGTATTTAATTAATTAATTTCCACTTCAATTTCCACAATTATCAAACAGATTTTTCAACAAGTACCCACTCAGGTAAATCTGCCATCGATTCTGTTCCTGAGTGTATTAAATCCTGTGCTGTTCAGCTACATTATGTCTAAATCTGGCACTTTCGTTTCAAAACCGCAACACCAGCGTTTTCATACACATCAAATCCCTTCCAATGTGTCATGCACAGTTTTATTTGTCACCCAAAACAATTGTGCTTTTTTTTAAATGTATTAATCCCAAAACCTCCACGGTGAAGTCTTCTGTGCTCGCTCTGAAATGCTGCACAACCCTGCAAAGTGAAATGGAGTCATCTGTATACTAATGAAGGAAATGACTTTATTCACCTCCTGTTTGTGACCTTGACACAGTCTCAGTCTTACCCAGCGCATTTTATTTCTGCTCCTCCGTACATGTTTTTTTTTTTTTTTGTTGAGACCATTCTGTATCCGTCATCTTGAAAAGGAATGCCAGCATGGGAGCGGTTTCCACGGCAACGCATTTCAGACAGCGTCAGTGTCGGCGCTGTGCTGTTCTCGTGCTGCATTTTTGTCAGACACTGAAGTCTGCAGCATATTGTGAACATGCATACTAACTAACCATCAGTCAAGCACCTAGTGTGAAGAGAGAGAAGTGTGTGTGTGTGTGTGTGTGTGTGTGTGTGACTGCTTGCCAACTGTTTTGAAGGTTAATAGAGCAGAAGTGGATGAATCCCACTGAAGATCGTGGATGGAGTGCACACGCACACTGTGCAAAGACTGAAAGAAGATCCTCTATATAACCCATCCTTGTGTAAACACGTATATTACATTTGCTCACCGCAGAGCCAAATAATATGAACATATATTAACAATATGTTGAGAGTGTATTGCAAAAGTGTGACGTCAAAGAAACAAAAGAAGCTAAACAGAAACCTAAATCCAATCCACCTCCACAGGCCCTCGTCTATAGCTGCAGTCTAACCTGTGTTGAGGTTGGGTGGGGGGGTGGACAAGAACAGAAATTCCTTTCATCACTCTTCTTTTTCTGAGCCACAGCATGTCAGTTGCTTGGGGTGTAAGCTGCCGAACTGCCTTGTAGACATTTCAGTGAATTGGAATTTGTCTTAACAGTGGAATTTCCATCACAGTCGCTGTTGGTTGTTTTTTTCCTTCTTTATTTCCGTCCCTCAGGGAGCGTTTGGAGCCCTGCAGAAGATCTGTGAGGACTCTGCTGAGATCCTGGACAGTGACATGCTGGACCGTCCTCTGAACATCATGATCCCCAAGTTCTTGCAGTTTTTCAAGCACAGCAGTCCGAAGATTAGGTATCACGTTTTCGTCCTAGTACTTTCCATTCACATCGACTATATAGTTAACTATTCAGTCATGCCTACATCAAACTTATTTCTCTTCCAGTGTTGATCTGTTACTGCTACATCATTGGTTTGGAAGATCCACGGCTTTGCAAATGTTCATGAATTCCGTTCACTTATCTCATGTTTTGATACATGGTCATTAGTTTATTCTTGTGACTGCTGCTTTCTAATGATATGAATTACAGTTCCAACTTATTTCTTGTAATTTTTGCATAAAATGATAACCTATTAACTCTTTAGTGGAAAAGTAGGCCATTTTATATTTGATCCCCACCTTCCCTTTTCCTGCCATTTAAAACATTTCTATCTGGAACATATCTTAACTTAAATAATCATCTACTAGTGAGTAAGATATTTACAAGACGAACTAAAGGTCTATACTTGTACAGTCAAAGTCTCAGTCTGTGGGAACGCAACAGGCCTGTTGACTGAACAAAAGACTTCCTCATATTCGGAGGTTAAATGGGGAGATGGAGCAAAGAAGAAGACGGGCTGCATTCATTGCATGCAGCATGTGAGGAAAAACGTGTTTGTGTGGCCCTTACGTGGAGGTTATTGTGTTGCAGGTCTCATGCCATTGCCTGTGTCAACCAGTTCATCATCAGCAGGACTCAGGCTCTTATGCTGCACATCGACCCTTTCATTGAGGCAAGTCTGACTGTACTTGTTGTCTGTTTGTGTCTCTACGCGTATAGACTCAGAGCCCATTCATGTTTGTGTTTTACGTGCTATACAATTATTATTATCATTGTATGCAGTAGTTGTTTCACGCTTGGTTCTTGAACCGGTTCCCGGTCAGGATTCTTAGGAGCTTGGTGCTAACGAACTGGCCCATGTTTCCACCAGTTGTGAGCAGAAATATTAAAATAAGGGATGTGTCAACGGAGGGTGATGCACAATGCATGAGGGTGTCACGTCTCGCCTTGGTCATCCCCACTTCCGGCCTACGTCCTCAGCTCACCACTACAATGACTACCACCTGTGTCTCATTGCCTGTCTCCCCGAGTGGCATTTAAGCCTCTGCCTCTCCTGTGAGTCTTGCCAGTTTGTCTCTCAGCTTCTGTAAGAAGCATCCCAGCGTTTGTATGATTGATCCCTTGTGTATGACTCTCTGCCTGCATTTCCTGGACTTACTCAAGCTCAAGGGCTGCCTGTTTGAGTCAGTGGACCAAACGAACTGTGTATCCCTCTGGTCATCACAGAGGGATGTAAACACTAGTAGCAAGATGTGGGATCGCACTGATTACCTGCAAGCCTTTGTTCTGTTATTGCAGCTATTTTGTCCTTAACCAAAAATCAAACATGGACCAAGCATTTATGAAAGGAAGATGTAGATGAATGAAAGCATAATGTATAACAGAGTGAACCATAGAGCACTGTTGCCTTCCCCGTCCTCTCTTTCCAACCTGTAGAATATGACACACGCTGTTAACGGCGCAAAGACATTTGACCCTGGTGTCTCTCTGCCCTCTGTAGAACCTGTTTGCACTGGCGACAGATGAGGAACCAGAAGTGAGGAAAAATGTGTGCAGAGCTCTTGTCATGCTGCTGGAGGTTCGCATGGACCGTCTCCTGCCACACATGCATAACATCATAGAGGTGATTTTTGGGGGGGGGTGGGGGGTGGGTAATAGGCTGAGGGAGTGGAAGAGCATGGCTTAGTTAAATACTGGTGTAAAGATGAAGAATGAATATATGTATTTATGGGATAAGTGTTTTCTGTATTTCTATACAGTATTTCAATCTTTTTCTTATGTCAACAATTCTCATAAAAGACACAAAACATAATAATTTGATTCTATTAACAACCGCAACCCTAATATAGTGTATTCCTCTGTGCAATAGATTAATTGCCCTGGATGCCATGTTCCTTCATTATGATGAACACGGCCACTGTAGTTTAATTAGAGTCAATCCCACAAACACTCCGGTGCTTGCACGCTAAATCTGCAGCTGAAAATAATCCCCAAAACACTATTTACTCCTGTTTGAGTAATGTTTGCTAATAACTACAACACCCAGCTGTTTTAGAAAATGAATTAGCTTTTTTTTTTTTTAAATGAAACTATATTGATATGAATCTTTAAAGACGTTGTACTTGTGTCTTATTTAGAATGCAGATTTGGTTGCATTAGTACCTTTTTTTATTTTTATTAACTTTTAGAATGAAATTTGAATTTTTGTAAATAAATAGCATAAAATGTCTCTTAATTCCATCCCAGTACATGCTACAAAGGACTCGGGACCAAGATGAAAATGTTGCCTTGGAGGCCTGTGAGTTCTGGCTTACTCTGGCGGAGCAGCCGGTGTGTAAGGAGGTGCTGTGTGGACACCTCTCCCAGTAAGAATACAAACACACACACACAACGACGTGCATACAATACACACACTGACACTCTAATATTGAAAGCTGTTGATTGATACATCAGCAGCCATGGCAGTAAGTTAGTGAAGACCTTGCGCTAGGATGATATTCTTCTTCCTCACCTCAAGACAGCTGATTAAAAACCCTGTCCTTTGACCTCGGTTGTAACATCTGTCACCACACAGTCACATTTAACTGAGCCCGCAGCAGGAATCGGATGTGAGTGATTGCTTGTGGGCTTTGACCTGTCCTTGCCCTTTGTTCTCATGTTGTTTCCCTCTGGCTTCTTCTCCAGGCTCACTCCGGTGCTTGTCAACGGGATGAAGTACTCTGAGATTGACATTATCCTGCTCAAGGTCAGTTTATATAGCCCAATATCTGTACCTGTAAGTAAGACGATCAATTGCCCCATGACTCAGGATGACATGCAGTTCCGTTAAGGGGTTTGGGTGTACAAATATGTCAGTTTTATACAATTTAACACCAGCATTTCTAGATGTTATAACTTTCATGCCGATTTTATGATTGTGATTTTTGTTTGTTAAAGCTCGAGTGCGGCTTTTTTCCATATAAATGATTATCAATTACAATCAAGCCATTGTCAGACGGGTTCACACAATGCTGAGTAAGCTGGCAGGTAAATCTCTCTGTATTCCACAGTATACCGGAGTGTTAAAATCAGGGGTGTGTGGCAATAATCCTGGCACACTGGTAGTAAACTCATGCACAGAGGGAGAGTAGAGTCACCAGAATTTCAAAATGCTTGATCATCACATGATTCACGTAGACGTCAGACAGTTCTCTCTACATGGCTCTGGTTAGCCAGAGCTGAGGGGCGATATAAATGGGTAAAAAAATGAAACAGAGTCAGGAAAAGAAAGCGATCGACTCTGAGGACAAAGACGGATAACCATTAGTGCAGCTTTTCCTCGTCGAAGAACGCTAAAAGAAGAGCAGGGACTGAGGGCAGACAGGATATTGCATTATTGCTCTTGGGCAGGTTAGTCTCTACCTAAATAATGTATTATTGTCTAGAAACTGTGGAAATTTGAGCGAGCTCCCCCGTTGACATGCGTCATGAGCACGCATCGGCAGTGTGGGTGTAATTACTCTCACTGCTGGAAAGATCTGCGCTCCAGCTGTAAGAGCGATGTGGTTGCAACGTACACAAGCTCCTTTCATGCCGTGCATTTGTCATCAGGGGGACACTGAGGAAGACGAGGCCATTCCGGACAACGAGCAAGACATCAGACCGCGCTTCCATCGCTCCCGCACGGTTGCCCAGCAGCATGAGGGCGACGGGATTGAGGAAGACGAAGATGATGATGATGAAATGGATGATGATGATGATACTATCGCTGATTGGAACCTGCGTGAGTTCAGTGCCTGTGTAAATGGAGATGTAGAGCTCCTCCCTCCATTTGCCGCCTTAACATTGTAAATTGCCCCCTTTCATCACCTCCCGTTCTCTTTACTGAGAGCTAGAAACCATGCCGTGTATTGATTACTTCCTGTCCTGTGTTTGTGTGTACTGTGCTGTACCTGTGATGTGTGTACGATGTTTGTCCGCACACTTCTATGTCTGTATCTGTGTGCCACTACTTTTCTCCAAACATTAGGTAAGTGTTCAGCTGCAGCGCTGGACGTGTTGGCCAACGTTTTCAGGGATGATCTGCTGCTGCACATCCTGCCCCTACTCAAAGAGCTGCTCTTCCATCCCGAGTGGGTAGTTAAAGAGTCTGGCATCCTAGTGCTGGGTGCTATAGCTGAAGGTAAGGAGGGAAAGAAACCGAAGAAGTGGGGACAAAATAAAAGGAGTTAAGGTCTTCCCCAGAATATGGATTCAGAAGAAATGCCTGCTTGAAGTGACACTGGTCTTATCCCTATCTCCAGGCTGTATGCAGGGTATGATCCCATACCTGCCTGAGCTCATTCCCCACCTCGTCCAGTGTTTGTCTGACAAGAAGGCCTTGGTGCGTTCCATCACCTGCTGGACTCTGAGCAGATATGCCCACTGGGTTGTCAGCCAGCCCCCAGATACTTACCTGAAGCCTCTAATGACGGAGCTGCTCAAACGTATTTTGGATAGCAACAAGCGTGTGCAGGAGGCCGCTTGCAGGTGAGCAAGAAGTCCTGATGGAGTCCATGTCATTTCGCAGCACATTAGGAACCCTGCGCTGCGTTTGGATTGGTGCTGCCCACACTTTTCTCCTTCGGGTGTTGAGATGCATCCAGACTTTTTAATGTTGCAGAGAGGTTATAGTCACACACTGCTTGCTGTATGATGTTTTCTTCCCCCTCCCCTTTTTTTAATTTAAAAAAATTATTTTTTTTAAATCTCTCCCAACCAGTGCCTTTGCCACTTTGGAGGAGGAGGCTTGCACAGAGCTGGTGCCCTACCTGGCATTCATCCTGGACACACTGGTGTTCGCTTTCAGCAAGTACCAGCACAAAAATCTGCTCATTCTTTACGACGCCATAGGAACACTTGCAGACTCAGTGGGGCACCATCTCAATAAGCCGGTACGCGGAACAGAAATATAGACTCAGTTTCACTTCACATTTCCTTGTGAATATGAGATCATACCTTCTTCACTTTTATATAGTGATGGTAGTGTTGCAGTTACAGACATCATGTCCATAAGGTAAACAAGCATCAACAAATCCCCATCTGTAATTATCATACACGCTCATTACTTGTGTATTGTGTCTTAGGAATACATCCAGATGTTGATGCCTCCACTGATCCAGAAATGGAACCAGCTGAAAGACGAAGACAAAGATCTCTTCCCTTTATTAGAAGTGAGTTTCTGATGTGCAGCTGCTGCCTGCGCAAATCGTTTACTTGGCAGAGAGTCAGTTGTGTCAGTCCAAGTTCCATGATGGTAACACTGTGCGGACAGGCCACTGACTGTTTGTTTCTACCCGCTGCCTGCCTTCCTCCAGTGTCTGTCGTCTGTAGCCACTGCCCTGCAGAGTGGCTTCCTGCCCTACTGTGAGCCCGTGTACCAGCGCTGTGTCAATCTGGTCCAGAAGACCCTTGCTCAGGCCATGGTGAGTGTGAAGGGCCCTCAAACGTGTACCCACACTCTGTCACTACACTGTCACTATTTGTTTTATATAGGGCCTAATGTAAGCTGATGGACCTGCTGTAGAGCCAGGCTAAACTTAAAGCTGCTCTCATCAACATGGTTGTGTTAACAATGAATCAAATGACTGTGCTACTTGAAAGGAGTTGCTCGTAGTGACAAACCCACAGAGAATTATCACCTGACTCTCAGCTCTATGGAGCTTTTTAAGTGTCTTTGTTTTGGTTTCATGGCCCTCAACTTCACTGTTTTGCTCCGGTCTCACGCTCTCATCGGCCTTTTTTCTAGACACAGCAGGCAGCTGTTCTTTGATAAGCCTACGTTACCTGCCCAGGAGACCAAAACAAAGCTACAAGGAGATTAGATATTGGACTTTTTGTCAGGTGACTCCAAATAAATGCTAATGTTGCGTCTAGATAATTGTTTTGCTAACACATTCGCCATATCATCTTTATATGGCCATAATATGTCAATGTTTTGTTTACAGCTTGTTGCACTGCCCCCAAGTGGCCAAAAACACTAACACGGGATGGGAAATGTAGATTCAGGATAGAGAGTTGACTTCATAATTAGGGAACTCATGTTTTATACATGTTTTAATTCAACTCTTCTCCATTCTTCACTCTTCTAGCTTCATCAGTCACAGCCAGACCAGTATGAGGCCCCTGACAAAGACTTCATGATCGTGGCTTTGGATCTTCTTAGTGGACTGGCTGAGGGTTTGGGAGGAACCATTGAGCAGCTGGTTGCTCGTAGCAACATCCTCACGCTAATGTACCAGTGCATGCAGGTGACGAGCTGTCAACAGTGCCACTTTATCTGATAAACGTACCACTTCTTCGGATAAACATTGCATTGTTCACCTCTGTTGTTCTCTCCAACTGTTCAGGACAAAATGCCAGAAGTGCGTCAGAGTTCTTTTGCTCTCCTGGGCGATCTAACCAAGGCTTGTTTCCAACACGTCAAACCATGCATTGGTATGTTCATTGAAATTACCTCTGAAACACCGTTGGGCAATAAGTTGTTGGCCAGTTGCTAAATTGACTTGCTTTCCTTCTTCCAGCTGATTTTATGCCCATACTGGGTACTAATTTAAATCCAGAATTAATATCAGTGTGCAACAATGCAACATGGGCAATTGGAGAGATATCTATACAAATGGGTGAGTACTTAATTTTCCACACACATGCACACTATGTCACAATTTACACTGTGTATTTTGTCCAAATTACAGTGACCAGAGTGAACAGTCAACAGATTTCTTTCCACTGTCTCTTATTCCTATACACTTAGGGCCTGAAATGCAGCCGTACATTGCCATGGTGCTGCACCAGTTGGTGGAGATCATTAACAGGTCCAATACCCCAAAGACCCTACTGGAGAACACAGGTACCACTCGGTGGCGGTGCTGAGCCAGCCAGCCAGCTCGCCACACACAGGGAGGTGCTCACACACTCAGGTCCATTCAGCCAGGATTCACCACACTTATTAAGGGTGCCTGCCCTGCCCTTTTAAATCTCTATCCAAAAACTCTTCCCAAGCCATGGGCCTTACGGGTTTCGCTAGCTTCATCAAAACATGCAAAATGCTGGATTTCAGCTACTGATTTGCAACCTGGCAGCGTGGCCTGTAAACGGGGATAAAAGAAAATGAAGCCCTGTGTGAAATTCTTAGCAGTCTTGAATCGAGCGAGCCATGCAGGTGCCCAGCCTTGGAATGAACTAATGTGGACTGACTGTGCACCATCAGGCGAAGTAGAGTACTGAAGAACAAAATGCAGAGCGAGGTCACAGCCTCACACAGTTAACTGTCACTATAACACGTAAGACAGACACGTAAACAATAACTACTCATAAACTATTGAGAGAACACCTAAACTGACCAAATGTAGGGCACCCAGCCTAGAGCTTTTTTTTTTAAAAACAGGGTTACACTGTGCTCTTGTTTTTACCAATTGATTTGGAAATGATCATTTGATGAGTCAAAAAGACCATCTCATGAAAAGATGCGTGCGAGGGTGAAGTGTAACCTGCCTAAATGAAAGAAAATCTAGGGACTCTGTAGATGTGTTCCTGTTTGTTTGCTGTCAGTTTATTTGTTGCTTTTATTTACTGTTCTTTAAATGTGGATGCATATCTGCCAATAGATGTTAAATGTTGTTAAGAATGGCCAATTGTTTGATGCAGGATACATGATAGCTAGAAGTGAATAATGCTTAATGACTATCTGTTGCGTGTTTTCAGTGTATTCATTGAGAACGCAACAGTGCGCTGGAGAATACAAAATGAATTGGAACAAAATCTGTGTAAATCTTAATGTCTGTCGTAGAGATTTCCAAGAGAACCAGTCTATCACTGGACCTAAATTTAAACAGACGGCCATGTAATACCACAGCCGGTTAACGGTGGGTGTGGCAGCACATTCTTGGACAGAGCATGGCAGCACTTTTGAGCTAGTCTCTGATCAACTTATCCTGCACTGAACTTTAATCTAATGAGCATACCATCTGCTTTCTGCATGTGTCATTGGACTGTTCATAAATGCCTGTTTGTTAATGAGAATGTTGCATAGTTTTTGTGTCTCTTAAACTTAGGTTCTCCCTCCTCTCTGCCTCATAAGAACCTGCTGTGCTGGACACTAGTCTCCCTCCATGTAGTTGTCTTGGAGTAATCTGTCGTTTCTTTTCAAAAGATCGAGGAAAAACAAAAACAAAGCATTTCTGTTTCTTATGGAAAATTAACATTTGTGAGTTTAAGGGAGAAATCTCTGAAAGCCCAAGTGAACTGCTCTCGTTTAGGCCAGTCACATACACATGCTGCACCTTAGCTAGCCTGTGTCTTTACATTTGCATTTTAAATCACGCTAATTAATTCCAATCAGTTTCATGATAGATTTGAATACTTGTTTGATCCATATGATTTCTGAAAGCAGATGCCATTGTTTGCCTTTTTCTATGAATGTCCTGTCAAGGTTGTCAATGTGTTCTCCCTTAAACGTGTTGTATGTTTTTTTTAGAGTGTCATATTTTACATTCCTCCCCCTGACTAAAGGGGCAGTAATAATCAACGCTAGTGATTCTATTCTATTATCATACACAGATTCTGTTGATTTATGTCTCTGAGTTGTTTGTTTTTTCTTTATTTTTTCTCCTCCCCCTCCTCATTGCTCATGTCTTGGTTGGCGTTTGGTGGTGTGTAACCGTGATTGCGTTACCTTAGCAATAACAATTGGTCGTCTTGGTTACGTTTGTCCTCAAGAGGTGGCACCCATGCTACAGCAGTTTATAAGACCCTGGTGTGTATTATTCAATCTTTTATTTAATTCATCTCCTCTCTGCTTCCTTCCTTCCTTCCTTCCTTCCTTCTCGTCTGTCTCCTGCTGCTCCCCTTTTTCTCCCCTGTTGCTCTCCTCTCCTTACTTTCCTTCTCAAAAGAAGTCTTTTCAGTTGTTTTTTTGTTTTTTCTTATCAGTTTGTAATCATTGCCAACCATGTGACTAACCCTGTCCTCTTTTAGGTCCTACTTGTGATTTTTGTTTTTTGCCTCAGTAGCACCTTCATGTATTCTACATTAAGTTGTTTATTTCTAGTTTTTTCCTTTTGTCATTGTTAATTGTCGCTAATCCTAAAAGATGCATGGGATCAGATTTGTCACATGCCTGCTGGTTCAACAACAGAGAAAGGATGCAGTCTTTGCTGCAAAAGAGCATTCCTAAAGCCCTTTCTCATTGAGTAGTAGTCGCCCAGCTGCATGTGCCTGTCCCAAAAAGTGACCCCAAACCTCTAGTCGACCTTTCAAAAAGTAATGCTATTTTCAAGGTGCTATAGATGAGGTTTTTGCTGAACACACTGCTCATAGACAATAGTGAAGTTGTAAGAGCTCAAAGTGTTTTTGTAAAAATGTTTGATTTTGATTTGATTTTAATCTGTTTGTGTGCATGCTTGATTTGTTGTGGTTATCTCTCAGGTCATGATAGACGCAATTGTCTCCTCACATGGATGTATATACATAGTCTAATATGTTTTTACTGATAAGACACCTAAACATTACATTTGTATTAAGGATGGAAATAGGCTATAGTATTTCTATATAATGTTAGTGTATTGAGTCATACAGACATTTGCAGTAATCATAGTGGCAGCTGTCAGTAGATTTATGCAAGTTTCTAAAATTGTTACTTGAGGACACTTTTTGATATGTCTGATTTTAAACCTGGTCGTCCCTGTTGTCAGGTGCACCTCTCTACGAAATATAAGAGACAATGAGGAAAAAGACTCTGCATTCAGAGGAATTTGCACTATGATCAGTGTAAATCCAGGAGGTGTAGTGCAGGTGAGGTCCAGTAATTTGATGGTAGCGTGGTCAATATGTTGCCAGTTGCTCTGCCACTTGAAATGTTGCCTCACCTCTCTTCTCTGGAACAGGATTTTATATTCTTCTGTGACGCAGTGGCCTCCTGGGTAAATCCAAAGGAGGATCTCAGAGACATGTTCGGCAAGGTAAAAGCTGGAAGTTGCTCGGTGTTTAAACACAAATGGCTGACATTTACCGGATTCAATCACAATTCAAATAAAAAATTCAGCAAACTAAAAAGATTGTTAAACCCTGATTCACTCCTGCTTTAGTTCTGTCGCTCACTCAGTCGCCCTGTCTGCCCCGCAGTGGCCAAATTAAGGAATGGCAGTGTCTATAGTTCACACACATAATTATGATAACCCTGCCATGCACAAGATCTATTTTGAAAGGCATCAACTTCACCCGGTGTTCAATTTCAGATCCTTCACGGGTTTAAGAACCAGGTGGGAGAGGACAACTGGAGGCGCTTCTCAGATCAGTTCCCCATGCCACTGAAGGAACGGCTGGCAACCTTTTACGGGGTGTAACTGTTACCACAGCAGTGTGCCTCATCACTGGGGTCAGTTTCTTGAAAAATGTGCTGATTTCAAGTATTTAATATAAAAGAAATGTTGCTGTAGGTTTGTGTTGCATTCTAATGAGGCCTCTCTTCCTCTGCACAGGTCATTCACTACGGGAGACAATATAGGGAACCTCTTTTACCCAGGGAACATGTTGCCCTTTACTAGGGGGGAAGGGTCTGCCTGCTGAGGGGAGGGGAGGGGAGGGAAGGGGTGCGGACCCCTCCCCAACCTGATGGACGGGGTGGGAGGGAGGTGGTAGCTGCAGTGCTCACTGCCCCCATTCACAGGCAAGGGGGGGGGGGGGGGAGGGGAGGGGAGGGGAGGGCCTGGCAGAACAACCTTAT
>JAVQJV010075844.1:0-14597 GCA_036024995.1 Gadopsis bispinosus | reverse complement strand
TATAAGGTGAATAGTGCGGTGCCTTTAATTCCAAGCAAATATTCCAGTCTCTGCAACAAAATGTGATGGTCAATGGTATCGAAAGCAGCACTAAGATCTAACAAGACAAGTACAGAGACGAGGCCTTTATCTGATGCAATTAGAAGGTGATTTGTGACTTTCACCAGTGCTGTCTCTGTGCTGTGGTGCATCTAAATTCACAGCTGCCTCCAGGATTTCTGAGCTTGAAGACAGGTAGACATCATCTGAGGGCAGGAGGTGCTGAATTTTGTCTGTAATAGTTACACCTGAGAGTGACATGTTCAGATTTCAATCTCATGTCATGTTAGCCTAGCTTAGCACAAACACAGGAAGCAGAATGGATGTATGAGCACTTGATGTTCCAAGATGGTGCCCCATTCAATTAAGTTGCTCCACATTATCAGTCCGAAAACACCTCGACAGGCAGGCGTCGGGAACGAAAATTGGAGTCGAGATTTATGTTGTTGTGTATCATAACGGACGCATCTGGGAGAAAAGGCTAGCAAGTCAGAATTTTAGGCTCACAGACATTGACCAATAGGAGCACAGACATTCAGCAGACATCACATCATCACGCCGTCACCTGAATCAGGACTTTCTCATCGCTTCAGCTCCCAACACTCGTCCATCTTTGTTTCCTCCGGCAGCTTCAGCCTTGTGCTCCTGATGCAAACCTGACTGCTCATCTCAGTCTGCTCTTTAATATTTCATCTGCAGCGATATGATGTGCGAAGCCCGGCCGCCTCACCTGCAGCTGCACGAAGAAACTCTGGAATATAGACATGAAGAGTTTCATTATTCTTATTTGAGCGTTCTCACTCTGCCAGCTTCATCCCTGAATTATTAACACGGCTGTTACCTGCAGCAAGGTCTCTCACAATAAATATTCACCTGGCATTCAGCCGCTCATTAACTAACCACAATGCCAGACTCAGAATTATGGATTTAAATATTGTGAATAATTTATGTTGAAGCTTTTTGTTAACCACCTACAAACAATTAATCAATATGATGAGGTATGAATCTGTCAATAGGAGTCTTCACTGTAAGAAAACAGTTTTCACACAGCAACATTCAGTCGCTGCTCTTCTCTTGTATTGTTTCCAGTAACGAGCCCGGCGCCGCGACCTTCTGCCTCGCCAAACATTAGCTTTAAAACGGCGGACAAAGCCACGGCGTTTAGCTGCCGCGTGACCCGAGCCGCGGCTGTAATTATTTTCCATCTTTCCGAGCAGAGCGCAGAGAGCAGAGGCCTTAAAGGATGAGGAAAACAACATCCAGCGCCTCACAGATACGGAGGCAAACACTGAGAGAGCGTTTCCAGACTAAAGGTCAGAGGCTCTTTATCTCCGCAGCAGCTCGGAGTTCACAGATGCTGAGTTTATCTGGCTGCTGATGCTGAAGATGTGGACGATCCAGGCTTTAAATGTGGGAGGAGAATTCAACATCTCTGCGCTGCAGGGACACAGTTTCATGAACTTGTGTTAAGACCTCGAGGATTTGAAGAGCACTTTGCAAGAGACACAGTGCGCGTTCTGCATGTTGTTAGCTTATTTTAAAAAGGAACACTCAATTCTTTGTTACCAAGAGTGAGATGGAGAAGATGGATCTCTCTCATTGCTGAAGCTAACAGGTGTGTATACTCCTCTAGTGACGTTATGTTAGCCAACGACACGAGTCTTTGCTACGAGCGAAGGGAACCGAGTCGTGTATGAGAGCAAAGTTGCACTTTATAAAGTCAATAGAACTGGTGGAGTTGGAAAATTGAAACACAAATAATGCAGCAGCACTTCAGTACGAGGCTCCTTTCCTGTCTTTAATCAAGAGTCTTTCAGTTTGGCAGCACGACGTATTGATTTCATGTTCAGATTTTGTAACAGTCTCAGACGGCGGGCATCAGACCTGCTTCAGCCCGTCTGCTCGCTCTCAGCAACCCTCTCAAAAGTACCGACCAATAGCACGGCAGCTGTAGTGTTAACCAATGAAATGATCGCTGCCTCGTTGCGCATGCGATTACTCCTTAACCGGGTTCCCCTGCCTCATTATATATACACACACCGTATACAAGCACATGTACTTTTTAATTTTACTATAATAGTTAAATGTTCTATTTTTGGACAGCTACAGTGTTAGCGCCCCCTGGTGGCTCCAAGCAGCAGCTCCATTCACCTACTGGCAGCTGCAGTTGGAAAACAGGACGCGTCTGATTTCTCTTCCAGATGAACATCCGTCTCCTCTGCACCGTAACGAGCTGCAGCATCGTGGCGTCGCGGAGCGTCCACCACTTTGTTTGGACGCCAAGAGCTTCAAAGTGGAAGTGCGACGGACAGCTGTCCTTCCTGTCACACGGCCGCTTTGAACTGTGGGTAATTGCTCCGGCTCTGTGTTGTGTGTGAAAAGCCTGAACAATGGGAGGCCGAGAGGCCGGCGGCTCCAACCCACACATAATGACGCACGCGAGCTCTCGTCTTCTGGCCGACACGAGTCGTGACCCGACTCGACGCCTGTGACAGCGATGACAAAACTCTGAGTTTCCCCACCTGGCTCTGTAATGAGAATTCTCATTATGCCGGCATTATCCCTCCGTTCTGTCTGCTCAACCTTTTGAAGGGAATCTGGATACAATCTGAACCCCGGCGGCCCCCCGTTCCCCCGGCCCCACCACTTCATACATCCCCGGCATGATTAAAACGCCTCGCGGTGTGGCGGCCGACTGCAGCGAGCGTGACGTGCCTCCAAGCGAGATTAAAAGGCCGTTTGACTCGGAGGAGCCCCGGCTGCCACCTCAGGTGTGTTTTTAAGGTGAGAGGCTGTCTGCGAGGTTTTCAGCTCGCAATTTATCCTCCTCCGGCTCGTCGAGAAGCCTGTCGAGGTGTCGCCTCTCTCGCAGCGGAGCGGGACAGCTCCGAACTGGAGGGGTTCTCTCAAAGTGGAAGCCAAACAGCCCCATGTCATCTTCCACAGCCGGCAGCAGCTGCAGAACCTCAGAGCAGAAAACTAAATCTGATTTTGTGTGCGTGCGTGTTCCACCATGACAAGGCATGCACGCCTCAACATGGCTGACTATACCCCAAACTTCTTTCCCAGCCTTTAAGACAGCCGGTGCATCTGTTTGTGGACTGAAGTGACTGTAACTGAGTCTGTGGTGGTGTCACACTGCAAAGATGACTACATTAAGTTTACTTTAAAAATGACAGCATGCAGACCAAAATAACTGGATTTTAAACTGCGCTGGTTCCATTCAGAGAAAAAAATACAGAAATAAAGGACACATAAAGCTTAAAACAAAAAATAAAAGGTCTGTTGTGGTTGGTGTGACATCCCATACAACATAAAATGATTAATCCTTTGAGATAAATGTTTTACCTACCAATGTATAAAGTTTTAATCTTAGTTTCTGATATTCTGATATTCTGATCTTGTTGATTTTATTTTGTATTAGTAATCTCAATCTGCAAAGTAGCCAGTAAAGTTAAAAGTACTTCCATCTGAGATGTAGTGAAGCAGAAGTAGAAAGTAGAATAAAATCAAAATACGCAAGTACCTCAAAATTGTACTTAAGGACAGTACTTGCGTAAATGTACTTTCCACCACTGAAATTGTCTTTGAGTCTGCTAATCTTCATACTATTTATGAAGATTATTCAAAAACACAACAACATACTTTATCTTTCTCGGAGCCTTTCATCCGTCAGCGGCTGCCTTTAAACGGCTCCGAACCCACATGAAACAGGAAAAGGCTGTAAGCTGCTCCTCCATCGACTGCTTTAATATGCATGTTAACATTTTGTAGAAAACCTATTTCTGTCTAATGTGTTAAAAAAAAACTGACTGGAATTAGTCTGTAATTGGGGCTCATGCTCACAGACGTTGGTCAGGGACCGTTTTATCTCCTTACAGTCCTGTGAAGCACTTTGAAGCTTTAAAATGGACCTTTGACCTTTATCACTAATCAGATTCATTATCTGTATTTTATATTTGCATGTTTGTTGAAACATTTGGAGGCAGAATCCTGATGGAACTGAAAATGTTTGTATTGTCTCTGTTGCTCCACTGCAGAGCTGATCCATGGCCCTGTGGGCTGATTGGCTGGTGACCCCCACCCCCCTCCTCCTCCACCTCCTCGCCCCCACCCTCCTCCTCCTCGGCTGATTATTGAAACTGTCCTCTGGGTGAGAACGTAAAGCAATAACACACGAAAGCTCATTCGGTTAACCAACAAGCACATTGGCCCTCTTACAAGAGAAAGGGCAAAATCTAATAGTCAGGTGGCAATATCTGAGCAGAATTACAGCATTAGTTTTCATCAGTGTCCCCCCAGCAGCTAGGTGGGGCTGCAAAACACGTCTGCTGAAATCTAATTGTGAGAAACTGCATTAACTCTGGGATTGTTTGCAGTTTTTTTTCCCCTCTCCTTCTTTATTTTTTTTTGCCGCTACAAAACTTCGGGATTGTGTGTTGAGAAAACGAGCGAGTGAGCGAGTCCCCAGCATGAACGATGATAATGTGAGAAAGTGCATGATGATGTGACAGAGTCGCGTCTCTAATGGCAAATATCAAACGGCTGAAAATGGCCGTTTACAGATGGAGCAAAACTCCATTTAAAAAAACTGTGTTTTTAAGGGATTTTTTTTCAGCGACTTTGCTGCAACAGTATTGTTAGATCATCCAGTGAGAGCAGAACTGCTTCAGCGAGGCAGTCAGAGAAAGGGGGAGAAAAAACTAAAAGAACGACACCGATATCTCCTGCCCGCCATAATTGGCAGTAATGCCGGGCTCGGTAACCGGGCCGCAGTTGCTAGACAACCGTCTCTAAAGCTTTCAATTTACAAGCCATCCAGCAAATAGATTATATACGGGATGTTTGGTGAAATGTTTGTTAACTTCGGTTTCATTTTAGTTTTACTTTTAGAAACGTATCGACTCTGGCAGGAGGCTGGGGTTGGTGTCTCCGAGGCGGCTGAGCCGCCAACAAACCAACAAATACAGACATCTGTCCTTTTCAATGCACGGAATTGTAGAAGCAATCGGTGATAAGAATGTTTCCTGAATGACGCCCAGGCGATCAAACTGATGTTTGTAATATTGATGCTTGAATTGGTAGAGTTTTCGGTTTCTGCAGCCTCTCCGTCACTGTTGATGTTGCGCTAACATCACGTTAGTATGTTGGTTATGTTTAACTATGCTAACGATGACATTGGAGTGGTGCTAGTAGAATGAGTAGAGTAGAAACTGTAAAATATTCATTAAATCAGAGTCACTGTCAGGACTGAAGAATCCTGAAAAAATATCAATAACCTGAGAAAAGCTGCGTGTTAAAGCAAATATGAATAAACATCAGAACCAAGAGAATAATTCACTGCAACAAAAAAACAACTTCTGTGTTTTAAAATCCTGCTCTGCTGCTGAACTCTTTCAACCCCCCCCCGATATTACAGTAACACACAGTACACACACACACATACACACTCCTGTTCAAAGTCATGGTTCGGGCCCAGAGGCAGGTCACCGGAAACTGCTCAGTTCAATAAGTTATTAATACTTGATGCTGGTGGCCGTTGTGCATTATTTAACAATAATGATAACGTCTGTTCCATTATAGATTAAAGGACCCCCCCCCACCCTTCTTTTTTTAATCAGGCCTATAAAAAGACAAAAAATAGGTGTCTTGCTGCTGCGAGGCCGCCTGACTGCGACACACAGCGTGATGAGGCCGACGCCCAAAGGCTGCATGGGGAAGTGAACAGGGAGCGAGCACTGTGCATTCAGACATACCAGACAAATGCTGCGGTCAACACGAGACCAAAACCCCAAACAGACGTGTGGTGGGTGGCTGGACAGACGGGAACTATAGAGCAGCCGAGCAGGACGATTTATGTGATGCGACAACAAGAGCTCGCAGCTGAGAAAAAGTCATTTACAAAACAAGACAAAAGCCTGCCGAGGGAGGTTTCCTCGGTTGACGCCTTTACTTGCTGTACGGAAACTCCGAAAAATCGACCTTGATTTTTGAAAAGTGACTTTTATTCATTGATAGCCGCGCTGCCTGAGTCGTTCTAATTTTACAGATGGCCTGCATATGAAAAAAATAAACGAGCAGAGAGATATGACACGATTCTGGAATCTTCTTCAAAGGGGAAAATGGCCGTCGTCCTCCTCAGCAGTGAAGTGTCACCGATAGCAGAGCGCGCCGGCGGACTGCTAATGCTCTCTCTTAGGGCCACGCAGGCTCATTACGCAGAAGCTGGGTGACGAGAGGGAAGGCGAACGGAGGATAAAAAAACACGCCAGGTCTGGCAGACGTGTCTGCTCGGTCCCTTTGTAAAGGTAAGAAGCCCAGCTGCTTCTTCTCACCTCTTTTAACCTCACATGAAAAGACAACAACTGGGAGTCGTGGAAACCCACCGCGGCCCGTGTGGAGGTACAGTAATTGGCCTTCATGAGGTGTGGGCGTCTTGCTAGCGTGAGGCTAATGTCAGCTTGGCCCTGATTTGTTCGCTGTTTTATTCCACCACAGGCTGAGAATTGGAATTTGTGCCCTCCTTGCCAGTAAAAACCTGCTCTCTGAGGATACCTGCTGCTGGCTTCATTATTAAAGAGCGAGGCCTCACTCTGAAGCTGGGAACTGTTAGAGTTATTAAAGTTATTAAAACTTGGGACATTTCTTTAGAACTGCAATGAAATGCAAACAAAGAGGCACATAGTACTGCAGGGCATTTCTACACGGAAATAATAAGAAGTGTCATTTCCTTGATACCTACAGAGTGAGCCGCTTTATTCTGTCCATGGGGACACGGGACAGCAGTCCATCACTTAAGTGTCAAAGTTAAAGTCTTCTTCACAGGATATATCGTTAAGCATAACTCCTGTCCATACTGACTGTAAAGTGATACCTGCCTAACACGACTACACTGTAAAACATAGGGCACAAAACCTGCAGTCGTAATCTGAGTTAAACCTGATCAGGAACCGAGGAAGTGATGTTGGACGTAAACCGTGTGCCAGTAAAAGCTTCAAAGCGTGCGGCGAGGAAATAGGACAGTGAATACATTTGATTTGGATTCATAATGGCAGTAAACATCTCACTTAGAGGCTTCAATTAATAAATCAAGTGGGTGTCTTTGTCCTGGTAGGTTTGTTATGTAGGTCTATTCTGTCTTGTGTCCCGCAAACAAACCTGCACGTGACTACCTGGACTCATCTGTAAAATCAAGAGCTTTGGATCCAACTCTGGAAGATACCCTCTCAAAAGCAGCCTCGCTTTAAGAACACATGGCGTTACGTTGGCGGGGGGGCATGTTGCCTCAAGAACAGGCGACCTGGGTTAACAGATCCGTGACTTTGGAGGTATATCATTTTTAGATCCGACTCCATGATCGCCAGGTAAACAGAGCAATTACAGTATTCAAGTTTCAGAGTAATACCAGGTAGTAAAGTAACAAAAACACAAAGTACTCTGACTGAGACAGATCTCTTTCCTGGAGTGCTACGCATACCACCTGGTAAGTTCCTATTTTGTAATATTTTTCCCATAACAAATTTCACAGACCTCTGAATAACTGTGACAGACTGTGTCTGTTTGGAGTTGTAAAGTGAATATTGTTCACTTGATGGAGGAAGGCTCGCACTTTCCCCCTGATTCCGGTCTTCGCGCTAAGCTAAGCTAAGCCCCCCCCCGCTAAGATCTCCCGCATATGTCTTATAGTTAAGACATTAAACAGATCTTCTGTTACGTGATTCGGTTAAAAATAATGTGATTTCCAAATAAGTTGGACTGTTCCTTTTAAAACTTGAGATCGAATTTACACGGTCTCTATTGCTTGTGAAAAAGGCATCTAATCACACTGTTAAATATCGCCAATGATACATATGGCCAATGACTCAGTGGAACATCCTTCTATGTCCTTCGTCCTCCCATTTGTTCAGCCCAAAAAACAAACTGAAAGTTAAACTCTTCGCTGGAGGTTTTTAGTCCGCTTGTGAAAAGGAGGGAGTCGTTCCTGCTGCATTATTAATGCGATGGTCATTTCAGCAGCGCAGCAGCACTGAGCTCACTGTATGTTTTGTTTTAACACACTGAACATTAGCAGCTTCTAGCTGCTGCAATAATTACAGAGCAAACACCACACAGACCTTTAATGGAAGATTTGCCTGCACTCAAGTTGAACAGAGAATTATTGTACGCTGCCCAAAGTGTTCCGGCAGCGTCAGGGGATTCATACTGAGTTTCTCGCTGGCCGTTTCATAAATTAAGTTCTGGATTATTCCACCATTAGTCCAATATCATCTGACAGCAGGAGAGTTCATTCAGACTGAGGCTCTGAATGTATACTTCTCTCTCCAAACACACTGCTGGGTGTGTAAAGTCAGAGTTATATCATATTTTATACTCTGCTGTGATTCTGCTGCTCTTTTACATTTATCTGTTGTGTGTTTTCATTTGCAAAAGTACATTTTTACCACTAGTGACAAAGAGAAAAGTTTAGAAAACCTGTTTATCTGTCTGTCAGTCGAGTTCTAGGCAAGATACTTGGAAAATGTGGCATTTTGCTGTACTAGTGCTGCACTCGAGTATTTCCATTTTATGCAAGTAGTACTTTTTGACTCCAAAACACATAAAACATACCGATGCCAAAATTAGCTCCACCTCGACCAGCTACAAGATTAAATTAAATTAGCTGTTGTAGTTTTTACCTGAAGCGTTTGTGAAAATGGTTCAATGAGAGTCATTACAAATTAAAAAGATGAGATACCACAAACAATAGTTAGACCAGAGTTATTGCAAAAATGTTTTTGTACAGTAACAAGGAAACTTCAGAGGTATTCAACTTATTCCTCCCCACCCACTTTTTACAGTTTGCCTCCTCTGCCGTCGTCCTACTTCCCCAAAACTTCAGTTAGCTAGTCAGATAGTCAGCTAGTCAGAAAATTATAGATATTAGTCCAACAAGGATAAAAGATAATATATATTATGTTTGCTCGGGTACATGTCTCACAAAATGGAGGATGTAACACTTTAAACTGCTGTGAAACTGTGACAGTTTTTACGACAAGAGTCCATATATATGGTAAACATTAGCACGTTAGCATTTAATTAATAATGAACTTAGCCAAGCATGTTTTAGTTTAGCACATTAGCATGCTAACATTGCCTACGCCAGACTCACACAGCTGACCAAACCTGACAACAAAAACCAACCGATTCTCAGCTAGCGCTGAGCTTAGCTAGCTGGCTAAGATGACATAACATGTAGGCTATAAAAGACAACTGCGGAGTTATGAGGCATATTGTTGGTGGAAGCTAGCCTTCTGCTCCACCGGAGCTTCACTGGGGTTTGTGTGTTTACTGAATTTGAAATGTAAATTAGTTTCCCTTCTAAAAAAAAGTGATGACATTAGTGTTTGAGAGCTGCAGTTTGAAGAGAATGAAGCTTGTTGTTGTGGAGTCGTCTGCTTTCCTCTGAAGCGAAGGTCAGTTTCAGGTTCGGAGGTTCAATCACAGCTCAGTAGTTAACATGAATAAAAACTCCCATTAGCTAAACCCTTCCCCTGTTTGCCCTCCGTTTGAATGCCCTCTCTTTCCTGGAACCCTCCTCTTTAATGAAGGACGTCTGTAATTTTCCGCTCACCTCCGTCACCTCGCTGATGTCATCAGCAATTAATGAATTGAACTGAGTGAATCAAAAATAAACAGCTCACAATAAAAACCCTCCGGGCAGAGGAGTCGCTATTTAATCTGTGACAAAAGATTATTTCATCCCGTTTGTTTATCTGACCGCGGTGCGTCGCCTGCAGCCGTCCACGCCGCAGAGGAAAAATATAATCATAGAACAAAAGACAAAAGGCCGAGTGGAGTTTGATTAAATCAGGACTGAATGGGATTCAGCGAGCGGCCATTGTTGGAGGCTTTTTAGAGAGAGTGTGTGTTTGTATGTGTGCGTTTAGGTGTGTAATGAGCCTGCTGTTTAATTCATTAGTGCAGCCACATCTGACACACACACACACACAATGTACCATACAGGCTTCATAATGTGCACGCAGGATAGTGTGTGCTTTTCAAAATATTAAAAGATATGTCTGATCTCACAGGAAACTCTAACTTATGTATACAAAAGACATTTTTCTGTATCAAGCGTGAACTGCACGAGGGCTCTTTGTCTGACGCCACGGAACAATCTGCTTTTGGGAAGGAAGGTGCTCGGCTTGATTAAGTAACTACGTATCCTGAATATTCGTTCTGAGGGCTTCAGGACCTCAAGAACCGAAAGACCGTTACTCAGTTTTGCTGTGCTTTAGAAAACATAAGCTATTTTACATATATTGATGATATAATGATATGATGATATGGACGTGGAAGAGAGGGAGTCGGCAGATGCCCTGTAAGCGAACGCCACTTGTTGCCGTTTGGCTGGAACAGTGCTGTGTGACTTTGTTTGTTTCGCATTTACAGAGCCAGGACTCATGTACAAACAGCAGATTTTATTTCAACACACACACAGAGCGGACGGCTGGCGGACCGTGAGGACATATTTGCTGAATCTGACAAAAAGTGTATTGGATTAGAATCACTGACTGCACCTTTAAGTGTCCTGTTATTGTGACTAACTTCATCCGACACCTGTAGCACACGCCGGATGTACCGATACGGGGAGTGAATGTGATCATGTTCTGCAAAGTGCATTGAGGGTTTACATCCAAAACTGGTTGTTGTGACACGCGACAGACGCTGTCAGTGCGTCGGCTGTGTTTTACGGTCACTTTATGTGCGAAACGTTGTGGACTGTATTTGTGCATTTCGTTGGCACTGAAAACGCAAGTTAGCCGATTCTCTTGTTGAAAGAACAAACAAATGATAACAAATTTGATCTTTCTAGTGTCGTTTTGTTCATTACCACACATACTGGAGTGCAGTCAAAAAATACTGTAATAGACTTGTACTACAAAATATTTATGATGCATTTATTGTAGTAAATACGGACTGATAATATCCTGCAGTATAATGAACAAACACCTCTATAACGAAGCCACGTATCAACATTATATTGATACAGCCTGTTAAAAACAAGTGTGGCTCCGCCCCTCCTGACCTCACCTGACGCTGCAGTGGGATTATAAAATCATGCCATGTGGCCTCCAGATAACCCCACTGCATGCTGGG
This sequence comes from Gadopsis bispinosus, assembly GCA_036024995.1. Lineage (NCBI taxonomy): Eukaryota > Metazoa > Chordata > Actinopteri > Centrarchiformes > Percichthyidae > Gadopsis > Gadopsis bispinosus. The sequence continues at coordinate 3,419 of JAVQJV010075844.1, read as the reverse complement.
AAAGGTGAGAGCAGCTCCAGACAGACCTGGAGATTTGCGCTGCTCTCCAGGACCCTTAATCAGGGGCCACACCGGGCTCCCGGACTCCCCGCCGGGCCACCGTATGGTCTGAGGAGGATCATTCATACCGACCGCAGACACTCAGCTGCTGTTCATCTGCGCTCATGTGACGGACGACAGGAAACCCACTCACACACACACCAACATCATGAGCAGCAACGACAACACAGTTTTTAATCAGCAACATAATTGAACTTTTCATTTTGAAAAAACTCCTGAAGGTCCATTTTTATGGAGTTATGTCAGTCAAACATATCTGTGAGCCGACGGCATCGTCAGGCGTCATCGAACCGGAGGAACTTTTCCATAGTTCCAAGGACAGCTGGAGGACCCCGAGGACCCGATTTGTCTTTTGGTTAAACTTCAGCTTCAAAGGTCAAGAACGGAGCTTCATGCTCAACATCCACTAGACATTTCAGCATGAACCAAAAATGTCAACCCCATGGCAACGCTGGAGGAAAAGTCAGGAGATCAGCAAAGTCATTTAGATTAATCACCTGACTCCAAAGATGCATCTCGATAAGAAACACAGAAACATCAAATTCTGCGTGTGTGTGCCCAGTGCCTGACTCAAGGGGACTGGTGTTAGAAAAACATCCACCGACATATCGGATACATAATCATTGCAATCAATTTAGAGCTCCTCATCAGACTCTTCACTCTCTACCGCAATCACCCTCCTTGTAAATATCGCCACATAATAGCTATTTAATTAGCCTAAATGGAAAATCTACTCGCATTTGGTGCTTGGCGGGTGTTAATTTCGGACCCTGTGTGTGCTTCTAATGGCGAGCTAACGCCACAGATTATGCTCCATCAGTTTAAATCAGTTTTGGAAGAACTCGGCGAGTGTGGCGCCACGTTTCCTTCCCAAATGCTGGTTCGCCTCCTCTGACAGAGCTGAAATTATTCAAGTTGATGGTCACAACATTCACTGTACAGGAGACGGCTGTGTTTCTATGTTAATACGTTAATAGATCATCAAGAGAGAACTGGAACAGTTAAACGCTCAGTGAAAGGATGGACTCTCCTTCCCTAAAGAGCACAGAAACTTTTACAAAACACAGACTACTTTCTTTGGAGACAAACACACATCAGCATCAGCACACACTCTCCTCCCTCGGCAGTAATACACATCCCATAATTGCGTTTGGCTGCATTTGGTGTTGAAAAACAAAACCCCACTCTGGTCTTTATTTCTCCTCATCTGCTGCTTTCTGCCTTCAGCATCGCCCTTCATTAACTTGCCTCTAAAGTCATCAACAAGGCACAAAAGGCAGAACGCCTGTTTCCATAGAGGCTGAGAAGGTCTTAACTGCAGGAAAAGTGCTTTAAACCGCAGAGACAAACAGGAAGTGAGCGTGAACACAGCCCAAACAGCTGCTCACTTGTGTCTTCCTGCATCTCAATCAGCGCTGTCAGAAGAAACGGTTGTGTTTATGGTGACTCTCCTTCATTGAATTTGTTCTTTAACCCAGCAGCTCTGATTGGGCTTTCACCGCCCGGAGAGGCCTTTCTGCTCCAGCTGAAAACCCTCTTCAGGGCTTCTTTTCATTCACAGCGTCGTCTTCTTCTCGCCTCTTTCTGTTCGACTGAAGACAAAGACGTCTCCGCGTTCAGACAGACGCCATCCTCTCTCTTCAGAGCTGTTAAAGACACTTTAAATTTTGGTATTTTTAACCATCGACGTCCTGTTGCCAAACTAAACACCAGCCTCGAAGGTTTCAAGAACTGCACCTGCACACGCCACAGTGGCAGCGGGTTGCTTCATCCGTCCGTCCGTCCAACACTCCGTAACTGGATGGACTGCCATGAAATTTGGTTCAGAGATGACACCTGATGAATTTGGGGATATTTTTCAACTAAGCGTCAAAATATCACTTACCGAACTATCAAACTAATGACAGGATACTTCTAAAACTGTGGCAGAATTCCTGTCAACCTCAATTGTACTTTAAGCCTGAAAACTCACTCTAACAAACATGCTAATCCATAGCTAAAGTTTGACCTTTTCTTTTCTTCTGTGGAAACCCTATTCATTATATCAGCTCACTATAAAACAAGATCGATACTGAAGGAGGAAGATTAAACAGATGATGCTAACAGAGCGCTGCAGGGACGATGATGTATTTTTTGTAGGCCAACCCAGAAGATAGCATCGCACTGGTTCCCACAAAGCCAACACCTGTTAATAGCCAACAGTTTGAGCTAAGCTAGCCTGAGGTACTGTATGACCGCTAGCCATCGTTAGTAGCAGCAGCATGGTTTAGCTATTCACCACACTGACCGTAAATATTCATATTTCTTATATGCACGAGATCCCAGTGTGGAAGACTTGGTTATTAATACTGTTGTTTTTAGTTTCCCAACCTGCTACACACCAGCTTTTCTGAACTTCCCTGCTCGATGACTCGACGCCGGTCTGCTGTACAGGCCTTCTGTTATTTCTCCTGCTCTCGTCCTTTCTTTCTCTTTGTAGCAGCGGGGGCTTTGAGCTGTGGAGCTTTGGGTGGCTTCTTGCTGCTTTCCGATGTTTTTGAAGAGCCTCTTTTTTACATTTTCTTTCTCCTCCTCCAGATCTTTCTTCACGGGTTTGTCTGTCAGAATGGCTCCTTTCCTTTCCTTTCCTTTCCTCGGTCCAGCTTCAGGGGAAGGCTGCAGCTGCTGCTCCCTCACCAGTGCTGCTGGGTCCAGGCACAGCATTGTCCATGTGGGCTTGGGTTTGCCCACTCTGTAACGTAGGATGGCATGAAATCCTTGTCAGAAACGATGTCCCTGTTGCTCTGAATGTTTGCCACATCATAGAAGGACGTGGTTTTGACCCGGGATTGTCAGCAATTACAAAATATATTGGAATGAAACAGTATTTGTTTTTAGATTTTTATAAGCTTAACCATTTTCACATGAGGAGTGTCCCTACGTGCAGTGCCACACTTATATGACATCATACCCATGTGACCTTATTTACCTTGTCAGGTGCCTTCTCAGCAATGCATAGACATTAGTTTGGGGTTATTTTGTGTATTCCCTGAAAAGATATTCATTGCAAAGCCCAAATTTGCAGGTGTCCCAATTTGCCAATGCTCACCCTACGCTAGCTGTTTGCCCCTGCTTCCAGTCTTTATGCTAAGCTAGGCTAATCCTGAACATGTCACTCTCTGAAGGAAAAATGAGATGAGTATTTCTCAACTGTTCCTTTAAGGGGAAACTTTGGCTTCATTAAAACAGATAAACGTGTTTTGTACATTGTGGTCTCTTACACGGCGTGGTGTGCTCTTCGTATAAACCATATACGACAAACTCCTTCTTGATTCAATAGTGATCTTTATTGTACTTCGTAATACGTGCATGGGTTGTTC
>JAVQJV010075833.1:0-14494 GCA_036024995.1 Gadopsis bispinosus | reverse complement strand
GTGTGTGTGTGTGTGTGTGTGTGTGTGTGTGTGTGTGTGTGTGTGTGTGTGTGTGTGTGTGTGTGTGTGTGTGTGTGTGTGTGTGTGTGTGTGTGTGTGTGAACCTTATTACACATTAATCATTACGCATGGAGGGCTTTATGGAGACGCACAGCTGTAGTTTGTTCAGAGTTTACCTCAAGTGTGCCAGCTAAAGGTACACATGCAAACACAAGAATTGTTTTATAGTTTATGTTTAAAGGAAATGGTCTATATATTACATGTAATTATATACTTACAGTAAGTACAAAATATATGTTTAGATTGTGTGTCCGAATTCTCTGGGTGTCATTCCCTCAAGTCAGCTGAGGGTCAGCTTTTCAACATGGTGGATTGCCCCCTCTACTGGGCAAAACCTAGACGGACCGTTGACATGAGGTTGTGACAAGCAAAATTTTTTTCAACTTACATTTAAATACGAATCACATGGTTAACATGCTTATCAGCACAACTTGGCAATGAAGAGAAAAAATAAAAAAAATAAAAAAAATAAAAAATAGCCTTGTCCACTGATTTCAGTGCAAATATGATGGGGGTTTTTTATTTTTAATTTTTTGGTAGATTTGTATATTGTTCCCACTATGAAAGAGAAATTTAAAATAGCAGTCCATTTAAATTAATGTATCTGTTTATGACGCCTAAGCAAAGACATCATCACTGAAGCTTCATAATCTGACATCGCAATCGCACCAAATGGACATTTTAAAATTTCATAAACAGGTTACATTATGACAAAAAAGAAGAGACGGCGGGTTTGGCTTGTTCATCACTTTGAGCTGCATACCTTGTATGGAAGGAAAAAATATAAACAAAAACTTTTATTATTACTGATATTATTCTAAATAACTTTTATTTTCTTGACAGACTCTGAAATGCTCGCCCAACAACTACCTCACCAACACCTGGTGGAACCCGCTGTTCAACTTCCTGGAGAGGAATGTCCAAACCTCAGTACCATGCTCCTACAGTTGGCCCATCACCTGGCCTCCTGCATGCCTTAAAAACCCCTGCAAGAAGTACTCCATGGTGCAGAGCACACGAGAGGAGTGACATGACCCTGATAGCCCCAGCAGTGTTGCCTGATAATCCACTGACGTGGTATTCCTTCATTCAGTCTTGTCTACTGGACAGGAACATAATGATACCAAAAGCATATGAAAGAAATGTTTACCGCAAAATTGTGTCTAGGAGGATAATCATATTGCCTCTGTGTGTTCTTTGACGGTGTAATTTATTTATGAGATGAAGTCCTGCAAAGCTGTCATTGATACTTGCGCCAACTCCAGGCATTTTGCTGCAATTGACTCGCAGGTTTGTTGCAGTATTTGCAAGACTTGATTTTAGATCTGCTACCGTAGCGCTTTCATACTGTGTGAGATGATGGGGTTTACCTCAGTATGATATCAATGTGCTCAAGTCACAAGGTGCCTTAGTGTCTTTAACGTCAGTAAGTGTTCCAAAACTGCCATTACGAGTTTTTGTGTATTACATTGGTATATGTTTTTCTATGAGTTTTTTTTTATATATATTAAATTTAGTAGCCTTGAGTGTGTGTATATCCAAGCTGCAGTCTCAACATTGTACTATTGTATTAAAATGTAACCATACTAAGGCTTCAGAGTGTTTTTGATTTAATGAGTCAGTCTAAGTCATCATTATGCTATACAGTACACTGTACTGCATATTTTAGACAATTTTATCATTTAATATATAATTTATATTCAGTTTTATATATCTATATGTATTTTTCTTTAATGATTCTTATGATGCATAAATACATGTATACATGTAAAATAAATCTAATCCACATGCTTATCTATGTATTAAAGTGACATTAAGCACAGTAATGCAGGGTTGTGTATAGCTCTGCATTTGTACAGTAGATCCAACTTTTTATTATAAACATTACAGACTATTATTACATTTTGCATTAAATCTATTGCTAAACTTGCAATAAATATTTAAGATGGTCTCTTCTCTCAAAGTTTTCTTCTATCCATGTATGTCTTAAACAAATGTGCACATTTCAATGTAATTTGCAGTTACAACATATGTTTATACTATTAGTATGTGCAACTTTAGTCGCTAACAGAAAGTAAATAAGTAGTAAATAATTTCATTGATAACAACATTGATACTGATGTTAGGGATGGGATAGTATTGCTTTATTATTGTTTATTTTATGGCCATTTAAATCCCTGAAATGCCCTTCGCCAAGAGACACTTGCAAAAGTTCCCTCTTCTGGGAACAGCTGGCATCCTACCTTTTAATTTATTTTTATTTTATTATGTAGCAAACACCAAGCCGCGGTATACCCTTTAACCCTTTATAGGGCACTCGTTGAAATTCTTGGAAATTCAAAATGGTTACCCCAGACCATAACAGGAGGATATTACAAGACTATATTCCTTTGTTTGTTTTCAATAAAAGACATACACAAACCGTGTACGATTGAAACACTGACCCAACATAGGTGTAAAAGTACACAATACTGCACAAAACCTTCTGGGACTATCTGGGACGTGGCCTGGGCTTCCGTGATTGGCTGGGAGAATCCGCGTGGTTGTGCTGCCTCGCGGAGAGGAAGTTACTAAAACTATGATCCGTTTATGATGGTGACATAAAGGGTTAAGACCTCCCTCCCTCTGACTGGGCGCTTCGAGAGGGCTCGTGTCCTATTGGCTGACAGCAGCCAATCGGAAGCCAGTAACAACTCTCTCCGTTGACCCGTGTCAGGAAGGGGGTGACTTGTCCATTAAACGCCAGTTTCGTGCAGCTCGCATGATGACAATAATCACTTTTGAAAGACTCTGCGAAAGGAATCCCTAGAGATGTGATAATCCTGTCAGCTCGTTTGAACTCGAACGCCATGCTGGCGACATGGCTGCAGCGCCTGAGCAGCTCCGCGCTGTCGCACGTAAACGCCGTAGCTTTGGCCGCGTTCTTGTTCGTGTATTATTTAGTGCATTTGTATCAGAGGCGACGGGACCTCGCCAATATTCCGCCAGGCCCGAAGCCGTGGCCGGTAGTCGGCAACATGGGCGGCTTTCTCGTTCCCTCTTTCATCCGCAGCAGGTTTGGACAGAAAGCGGACGCCACCTACGGAAGCGCCGTGGCGGCGCTAACGCACCAAGCCAGCGTGTATGGTAACGTATACAGCCTGTTTGTGGGGAGCCAGTTGGTCGTTGTGCTTAATGGCTATGAAGTGGTCAGGGATGCTCTCTTGAACCACCCCGACGTGTTCTCCGACAGACCAGCTATTCCCACTGTCACTATCATGACCAAACGCAAAGGTAAAGTGCGTCACGGGGCCATTTCAACCTTATTTCTGTGTTAAGCGTGTAATCGACATGCTTTGCATAAACACATTCAGTTTCCGTTGTATGACTACGCCTGTCCAGTCCAATAAGCCCCTGCAATAAATACAGTGTTTGTTTGAACGTCAGAGATGTGTTGCTGCAGTCTCGTTGTTCTGTTGGAGGCTGCAGCTTGTGTGATGCTGTTGAAGTGTATCGCCTTAAAATAGACGTGTTCCCAATATTAGTCCCCTCTCAGTGACGTCATAAATGGAGTGGACAAGCCTCTCAGTATAACCTCAGCCAAGTGCACGTTTTCTGTACAATGACCATAGTGGCCATACGTTAGCCTACGTTATGACATTCGTGTAAGCAGGATTTATTCCAGGAGACTCCATTAATTCCAAAGGTGTACATAATATACTGCTAACTGAGTGTACACATTTATCCTACATAGCAACATAGCTGTAACCTATAGACAGGTGTGTATTCATGGGTATGTTACAGTTTGACACGTCCACAGAGATAAGAAACTGACCCTGACCTAAATGCTTTTTTTCCCTTCCTTTCACCTGAGCAATATTCCATCCCTGTGCTGGTTTAATTGAACTTCAGGAATAGTCTTCGCACCTTACGGGCCAGTGTGGAGAAAGCAACGCAAGTTCTGCCACACCACACTCCGAAACTTTGGCCTGGGGAAGCTGAGCTTGGAGCCTTGCATCCTGCAAGGCCTGGCTACCATCAAAACAGAGCTGCTGCGACTGAACGACGAGTCTGGCGGCGCCGGCGTGGACCTGGCCCCGCTGATCAGCAACGCCGTGTCAAACGTCATCTGTTCGCTGATCCTGGGTGAGCGATTCCGTCCAGAAGACCGCGAGTTCCGCACCGTGCTAGGCCTGATGGTTCGCGGGCTGGAGATCTGTGTGAACAGCCACGCATTCCTCATCAACATCTTCCCACTGCTGTACTACCTGCCTTTTGGGGTTTTCAAGGAGTTACGGCAGGTGGAAAGAGACATCACAGTGTTTCTGAAGAGGATTATTGCAAATCACCGGGAGACATTAGATCCTAGCAGCCCAAGGGATCTTGTGGACATGTACTTAATGGAGATGTTATCTCAGCAAGCCGCTGGAGAGGAGGACAGCAGCTTCACTGAGGATTATCTCTTTTATATAATAGGAGATCTCTTCATCGCTGGCACCGACACCACCAGCAATTCCGTTTTATGGATTCTGTTCTACATGGTCTTACACCCTGATATCCAAGGTGAAAAGGAGCAGCCATTCATCCTGCTTCACAATGCTTACATGCTCTTGTGATATTAAGCACGGTGTGTAGTTTGCAATGACACTGCATTGACAATTGCCTCTGATCAGAGCTCCTGTGGCAGATTTCCAATGGAATGCATGTCACAAATCAAAACACTTTCAATACATATAAATAATTAAATATGAAACACTGTATAATTGCAGCTATACAACATTGTAGCGCTTCAAAATGTATAGTAAAGATACTGACAGGCATGTTGTCGAAACAGAATGTGAGATGTGTATAGGCTTTATTATGCATTTAACCACTCCTCCAGCTACTTTATGGCAGGCTTAAGGTGTGTCCAAAAGTCACACTGATTTGTTGAGATGAGGACATTGCTAATCATGCAAGAATGGTGTGCTTAATGTTGCTCTGCCTCTGCTGTTTTGATTTCAGACAAGGTCCAGGCAGAGATTGATGAAGTGGTGGGCAGACATGGGGTCCTGTCTTTGACTGATAAGGGAAGTTTGCCTTTTACTGAAGCCACCATCATGGAGGTGCAGAGACTGACTGTGGTGGTTCCTCTGGGTATCCCTCACATGGCCTCCAAGACAACAGGTCAACTTCAACAACAGCTATGACCCTGTTGATGCTCAAAAAGTCAGGTCACTTGAGTCTCAGGCAATAACTGTATCTCAGGGAAAATAAAGATCTACAGAGCTGAATTTGGTTGATTTCTCATAATTTCACAAGCATCTGATTTGTTGAAGTGATGGCATTGTAATGTGTTCTCATTTTCCAGAGTTCAGAGGCTACACTATTCCCAAAGGAACAGTTGTTTTGCCCAACCTGTGGTCAGTCCATAGAGATCCCACTGTGTGGGACGACCCAGACAGCTTCAACCCAGCACGCTTCTTGGACGATGAGGGAAAGTTGCTCAAGAAAGAGTGCTTTATACCATTTGGGATTGGTATGCCATTCCTTACCTACTATATGGGCTAAATAACTGAAACATTGAACTATAAATTCATTTAAATTGTCTGTGCACCAGGCCCTAATGATTTATCCCCTGTATCCTTAAGGTCGCAGGGTGTGCCTGGGTGAACAGCTGGCCAAGATGGAGCTGTTCCTGACCATTACCAGCTTACTGCAGGCCTTCAAATTCAGACTCCCCCAGGGAGTTCCTCCTCCTCCCTTGCACGGGCGATTTGGCCTGACACTGGCACCGTACCCATACACGGTGTGTGCGAGCCTTCGTAGATGAAACAGTGAACGGGTCTAGAATGGGTGCTGTGATGCTAATGACCTTTCAAAAGGCCAAAGATGTTGGTAAAGTTCTCCTGGATAGACAATGTAATCTATGCAAAATATAAAAAGTATATTTTAGTTGGAATGTAGCTGTTATGCTAATGAAATTATGGCTGAATATTATACTTAATTATCAGTTAATTTGATTTTTCAAGCAATCGTTTAGCCGTAAAATTTTATAAATGACAAATTCTCATCAGAAGTGACCACAATCCAAAGTGATGCCTTACAGTATTAAAGGTATTATTACAGGTACAGGTATTAAATTTATAATTTGATCCAGAACAGCTGCAGATCATCTCATTTAAGAAGCTGGAACCAGTGAGTGTTTTGTATAGTTACTTGATAATCAAGTAGTAACTAGAAAAATCCTGAAGAAAATGCGTGTGAATGCTGAAAAGCTGAAAGGCTGTCACTAAACTGGATAGCTGGCTTGAAATGTTGAATAATCCTGAAAATGTATGAATGATGTAGAATATTTTCATATTTGTTGAAAGGCTTGCGCTAAACTGGATGGCTGTGCAGAAAATGTCAAAAATGTCAAATAAATTGGCAGAATTAGAAGCTGAAATGTATCGGCTAGAAGAAGAAGCAAAGAGCTGAAATACAAATAAGCTGAAAGCTAAACTGTGATATTGTAAGTAATTGTTGAAGAAAGCACAATATTTTATGTATAAACTGACGCTAAACTAGATAGCTGGCTTGAATGTTGAATAATACTGAAAATGTATGAATGAAGTGCAATGTTAAATTGAATTTGCAAAAAACTGCAGAAAATGCACAAATCTGAACTGCAGAAATGTCAAATTAATTGCCAGAATTGTTTCACCTAAACATGGTAAGAGCTGAAATACACAATGTTACAGAAACTGATACTTTAAATAATTGTGGAAAAAATTATAATAAAAAGTTTGTTGTGTTTTTAGTTTTTGACCTTGAGTTTGTAGTATTGACCGTGTTGTTTTTGTATTTGACCTTGTTGTTTTTAGTATGCTGTGTTTTTGATGTTTGTAGTATTTGACCTTGTTGTTTTTGTATTTGACCTTCATCACACACCGGAGCGAAGGGCCTCTGAACATTGTACCACCGTTTACTCGATTCCAACCTGTGACTGAGTCACAAACCTGTTCCTGCCTTGTTGCTTCCGTCGGGATTCGATCCCGCGTCTGAACCATCTTCAGCGCTGATCGACTCAAAGAGAAAGGAAGATCAGAGAGTTCAGCTCCGTCACCTGCAGAGGACATTTACACTGAAGCCTGAGATCAGATTCCTCCATATTAGCTTCTGCTCCTCCTGGACATTTACCGAATGCTGCATTAAAAATCTAAGATCGGTCAATAATCTCTAGTGTGACATGAATCTTGAATTTGTGTTTCGTCGTCTGCTGACGTTGCAACTTGTGACGTCGCCCTCGTTGCTTGATCGGCGGTCACGTGACAGCGCGAAAACCCGGAAGCAATAGCTGCAGCTTCCTCCCGTGCAGTGAAATGAAAACATCCAGGAGTGAGACTTGAGATGCCACCGCGACAACAATTCGGGGAATAAGTCAACCTAAGTTACACCAACGTGCCAGGAAACGCTGCTCTCCGGCCCCCCTTTGTTAAGTGGACTATGCAGAGCTACATACACGTTGTCCTCTGGGGTTTGTGCTGCTGCGGGTGTCTCCAAAGCGCGTCTGCCTGCAAACATGAACCAGAGACTCCAGACTGGAGGATGACTCTGAAAACCATCCGTAACGGAATCCACAAGATTGACACGTACCTGAATGTAGCGCTGGATTTGTTTGGCGGCGACGACGGACTGTGTCATTACAGGTGCAGTGATGGTGAGCTGGCGTCTCTCTCTCTGTCCTTCTCTCTTTCGGGCCCTTTCTCAACGCCAACAGCCGATTTGTCAAAACACTAATAGTGGGTGTGTTGCGTTTAGGAGGACACTTGCACCATTGCGCCTAAACATCAGTTATATTATGCAATTTGCTTTTAAACAGTATTTTAAATTTACCTGTTCTATTTTTCTTAACTGCACTTCTGTTTTATGGCATTTCCTTCTGTAAAGCACTTGGTGCATTTAAGATCTTTGTTGTAAAGCACTTTGAACTGCATTCACCTGTATGAATGGTGCTATATAAATAAAGTTTATTATTATTATTATCATCCTCCATACCTGTGCTTTTCCTCGCTATGTCAAGTCAAAATGAAAGAACTTGAGGAGAAGCAGCAAGGAGCCAAGACTTAATTAATGTTGAGCTTTTTTGCTTCACTTGGGAGCCAGAAGATAGACATTATCACCGCTCGAGTGTCCCAGTAAGCGCTGATGTGGTTTTCTCTCTGACGGCCAGATAACTGACTGTGCGGCAGAACAAGGAACATCTTCACCTTTGCTCCTCTCTCGCAGGCTACAAGCCGATGCCTCGTCCCGGATACAAGCAGCCGCCGCCCAACGGATGTGGCTCCCCGCTGTTTGGATTCCAGGTACTGGGGCGGTGGAAGGTTCCTTACGTGTCTGACACGAGCAAAACTGGTCAACATGTGATTCCTCCTTCCTGTACATTCACATTGCAACAAGTTTACTCTGTGAATGAAACATACGGCCTGACCGTTAAATTGGCCCGGGCTGATCTTAACTTATTACAGGTGTGTTGGCACCACAGTGTCACCATTCCATAGACACCCAAGAGTATTGTAAGTCTTTTTTCAATACTATACAATGCACCACTTAGTGCATATATATATAAGGGGATCCTTATAAAAATGTTAATTTATGTTATCTGTTAACATACAAACATAATTATTGGCCAATATATTGTTATCAGATTATCAGAACTCTCAAAAATGTATATCAGACAGGGCTCAAGAATCCAGTATCAGTTTGGATTCAGTATTAAAACAAACAACTAACTAGACAAATAACATCTTTTAATTTGCTGCTGTAATTTTCATATGAGTGATGTAAAGTAGAACGTGAAGGGTTGTGTTTCATTTACAGTAGTACTTTAAAAAAAATTACTTGGACCAGTGCATTGTGGGTTTTGTCATTGCTGAAACTTTTCAGACTTTATGAACCAATCACTGAACACGTGCACATTTGGATAAGCACACGTTTTCCATTTGGGGAAATTCATGTCTTCTGCAGGCAGTATCATTCCAAAATACATTAGAAAGTGTGACCAACCTGTTTTTTCCAGTTTGACATAGGCATCCCGTCCATGACCAAATGTTGCAACCAACATGACCGCTGCTACGACAGCTGTGGTCGTGAGAAGCACGACTGCGATGAGCAGTTCCAGGATTGTCTCGAGACCATCTGCAGGAATGTGCAGAGGACTCTGGGACTGGCCCAGAGTGTCCAAGGTAAGAGGCTGAGCCAGTGTGTTAAAATTAGATGCAGGGTGAGATGGAGTTGCATCCTATACCACAATCAGGTGATGGTCTGTAGATAATTGTAGATGGTCATGCACAGTGTCAAACACTGTCTGGCAGTGAATTGTAGAAGCTTTGCACATAGGACGAGTAGATGAGCCCTCAACACTCAGTTCACTTGCATTCTTAAGTTGTTTATTTGTTGTGGTGTTGGTTTACATTACCGAATGCTTGATTAAAAATCTAAAATCGGGTCAATAATCTCTAGAAAAATCCTGGTGCAAATCAAATTCTAAACAAACATTTTTTTCCCTTTTTTTTATTTTATTACTTTGTGGGTCTGGAATATAATCAGCACTCTTTTCCTAGTAGTGGTAGATCCTAACAGGTGACAAATAATGGAAAAATCCAAAACATTTTGACACAGATGTGTATATAAGAAAATGATGGCTGAATTCCAATTAGCTGCTTCTGTTTCAGTGTCCTAGTATTGTTCCTGCTGCCTCATTGCCATGGCTTACCGGGACACTTGAATAGAACAGAGCCATCATTAATGTGATCTGAGATGTCTGTACTTACTCAGTGTAGTTCTCAGTCAACAGAGCCAATTTTTAAACATCAACTGGGTATTTAGATAATGTATATTGAAACTAGGTTCCACAATATAATGCAATATAATCTAATGTAGGAAAGGTGCATCTGAGAAAGCAATATACTTAACAAGTGGTGAACTGAGCACTTTTTAGGAAAGAACCTATGCTTCATTGCTAGGTATTTGTAAACATTTTACATTTACATCTTATAAAATGTACAAATCCATTTATGCTGTAGTTCAAGGACAAATAGGAAAGTTATACTGTAGAGTGTTTAAGTGTAAAACACAGCATGTCCAGCAGAGGGCAAGATAAAGTAAAGATAAACACTGTAAATCTGGGCTCTGTAATCTGTCATCTGGAACACAGTGACCCTAATTGAAAGATACTTGATAGATACTGAATCATAATCACAGCATCAAGTCAATCCTGTGTTTCATAAATTAAATTAGAATATCTGTTTTGTTCTGATCTTGATTAAGATTTTGAAAATGTCCCAGGTCCTATATTATTTAGAGTTTAATTAGTCTCCCCACCTGGCTCTCTATGCTGCTGTGAGGCATTTTTAACTGTATTTTCAAAATAAACGTAAACACTGAATGAGATTAATCTGTATTGATCAATAGTGTATTCTATTTTAAATGCAAATAAAAAATGTTTGATATGCCTACAGTAACGTGATAACAGGTACCTGTTTTAAACCAACTCACCTTTCCTCTTTTATGTATTTCCTCATGTCATTCTTCTTGTTCTTTCTCTGCTTCTTGGCAGCTTGTGAGTCAACGGTTACTTTGCTGTTTGACGCCGTTATGCACTTGGGATGTAAGCCGTACCTGGACAGCCAGAGAGAGTCTTGTGTGTGTCCGTATGAAGTGAAGAGGGAATTGTGACACCACCAGCGGATCAAGACTGTGGAATGGACTGGTTCAAAAGCACAATGCTGACAGAGGGATGCCAGCAATAAACCTTTCTTTCAAACTCGTAGATTTTCTCAGGGATAGAGTCTCTTTGGCCTGCACTGACTTGTGTCCATCGCTTCCCTTTGTTGGAGATTTAAAACGTAGACATCTGTTAGACAATGTGAATGTGAAAATAACTAGTTTTTAGCATGGACAAATAATATCTTTCCTATGCAGTTAATTATTTATATATTGTTAATACATATTGTTAACACTGTGTAATGTGTTTGTCCTGTGATGGACTGGAAACAGGGTATTCAAGGTTTCCCTGGATTTGAATGTTTGGGTAATGCCCAACACTTTATTTTATGGGTTAGTAAATTCCTAATAATTTCCTAAGAAGTTTCTTGGTTAAAAAAGCAACGCTGATATAATTTGACACTGATTATAGGGAAAACAGGGATGGTCTTCATTTGGTTCAATTCCAATAAAATGCTAACCTAGGAGTTTTTTATTTAGTGCACAGCAGGTCAGCTGAACATTCAAACATGTGACATTTGTTCACAGGAAATCGCACGATTCAGCGTGAAGAATGAACAATAAATGAATGGGTGTACATGGAGCTGTTCTTTATACGACGTCCCTGTGTTCAATTGTCATAATAATAAAGAAACAACCTTTAATTGATTATTCGGTGTGTCAGATTTTAGACATTTGTGTAGAAACTCTCTTCTTGTAAGCAGCATCTTTGAACAGAGAGGCTTTCCGAGTGGAGTCTAGGGACCACTGAGGATCTGTGACTGGGCTCCCATTGATCCCTCATCCAAACGATGACACATACGGTAGTTTTTCTATAATTTATTTCAATTCAATTTATCATTTGAAGTTGATGTTGTAAGAAAATGCTGCTGAAAAAAATAAATGGCTTATTAGCTCTCCTAATCTTCAGATGTACCAAGCCTAATCTCACTTTTATGGTTTATGATTGATTAAATACCTGATTTAGGAGTCCCTGTTGCCCTAGTGGAGGGGCTAGGCAAAGAATGATTCGCAGACCCCATGAATCCAAAATAGTTGCAGCACCTTGCTCAGAACAGGAAAACTGGGACCCACTTGTGGAGCCAGACTTGTGATGGAAGCTAGCCAGTGAGCATCATTGTGGACGTTTTAAAAGTTGTAAAACTAAATGCAATTACATTAAATTTCAAATGTAGCTTTATATTTATCATCAGTGAAGCTCTTGTATCCTATTGTTTAGTATGTTGTTACACAAGTCCTGTCAAGCCTTTACCCTGGTTTATCAGTGTTGGATTGACAAAGCAAATTCATCTGTGAGGTGTGTCAGTTTTACCTGTGAACATGTCGACTACGGCAGAAGACAGATTTGGAGGTAACAACTTTATATGTTTTTATTTAAAACTATGCACAAGTTGTGGACATTTTAAAAGTTTGAAAACTAAAGGCAATGACAAAATTTCAAACGTAACTTATTTATCATCAGTAAAGTTCTGTTTTCTATCATTTACTGTTTTGTTACATAAGTCCTGTCAAGCCTTTACTCGTAAGTCTTCTTTCACTTCAGTCAGTAAGCAAGTTAGTATAATATGTGAGGCAGTTTTTAATGTCATTAAACCATTCTCAATGCCAGGACTTAATTGCTCTTTCTCCCTCCTTTCAAGGAAGTGTTGCTACAGACAGCAGAAGAGCAACAAACGTGTCCAGTGAGTGCTTTACACTTAAGTTACATACAATTTTTTTAAAAGCTTGTGTACAATTATAGATGGTTCTTGTGAATTTTCAAATAGAAAATTAAAAGGTTTGCTCTTACCAAAGCAAAAGTGAAACAAACAGTGAAGTTATAAAGAAATCTGATCTTATTATCAGTGATGCCCAAGTACAGCCAACTCAAATATGGAGAGATTAATCATCAACTTAAACTGGCTTGATTATGACTTTATATCATGTAGACCGGGTCTCAATTTCCCATATTCCCTGGTATCCATTGTCATTTAGAAACTGATCATCATGGAACTATAAAGGTGCATTTGTGGGTGGAGCTATTGAGCTTGAAATATGTGACAGCCAAGTTAGCTAAATTGTTTAGTCTTGATCCAATATACATAACTATTATACATTCATTGTATGTACAACCTTCATGAAAGAAACAACACTTCAACATCTCTGTACAGCTTCAACAGAAACATGAACATTACAACCTCTGTGAAAGACGTTTTTATTGCAGGGCTGTTGTGTTAAACTGCATTTGATTTAGCTGGGTATAACCCATTCACACACGATGAATGTGTAGTGGATCAAAACAAAACATTTTAGCTTGTTGGACTGACATTAAATGACATTAAATGCTCAATACCTCTGAGTTGTCACTCCACCCAAAAAAGCACTTTTACAGTTGCTCGTAAGCTGATGGAACAGTGGCTGCTTGACCCCATACCAGTAGCTGTGGAGCAAGTCATGCTACTGTAGTTGTACTGCATAACAAAGCAGCAAAAGCCTGAAAAGCTCAGTCCTATTCTGTGTATTTTTGGCAACTTGAATCACATATTCTGAGAATTTTTACATAACTGATATTTTCAGAAGCTGTAAAGTCAGACCTTTCGGTGCATTATTCATTCATTCTCTATACCGCTTATCCCGAAGGGTCGCTGGAGCCAATCCCAGCTAACATTGGGCGAGAGGCGGGGGAACACCCTGGACTGGTCGCCAGGCAATCACAGGGCAGACAAACAGGGACAGACAAACATTCACAAACACACCCCATTCACACCACACACCGATGGGGACACAGTTGCCATGCTGGCCTCCACCGGGGGCAACTTGGGGTCCAGTGTCTTACCCAGGGACACTTCGACATGTGCAATGCATTAGCTTCATTATTGTTTAGTAATTATATTCTACATTGTTGCGTGGGTTGTTAATGCATGTGTTGTTATTATAGCATGCATGGATAACCTAACAGAGACAGATGCCTTCATCAGAAGGTAAACTCTTTCTTCTTGTTTGTGTGAATAGCAGCTGAAAATTCTCACTTCCCTCCGGTCCAATAAGCCACCTAATATTGTCTTTGCTTCTGTGCTCTTTTTCATCATACAGCTCTTTAGCTTTGGACCCTGCAGAGGAGTACAAGATGGACAACAAACGACGAGCCTTGCACTCATCTTTAACCAGGAGCAGTTCTGGCAGCTGAATTTAAATGACAGGCACGGAACCAATGCTGACCGTGACAACTTGGAGAGAAGGTATCACAGCCAGCTGCTGGAGAGGGAACACTAGATTTTGGATAACTTTGTGATTATGAACTTGTCTGTACTTGTACAGCGACTGTAATTCTTTTCTGTGGTAACATTTGAATTTTCCTTGTATTTCATTACATGCTGAACTTTTTCATCACCTCTTAGACTGAATGTTCTAAACTTCGAAGTGAAGACATACAATGACTCCAAACAGAAGGAAGCCTTAGAGGAAATCCAGAAAGGTAAGCAAATGCAGGATCACTTATCTCGAAATATTTATGATTAAATCAGCAGGCAGCACTACAACATCATTACTGTAGTTTAAATTCTTACCTGTGTTCTTGTTGTCCTGTATATTCAAAGATAACATATCCAACATTGTAGCAGACCCCAGCCGAAGAAAAGAAGCAGCGTACTGATGTTTCATTGCAGAATTTATTTATGTTCGTCCGTCAGCCGTTTTTTGAACACAAAACACCTTTTCCCTTGTTGAAACA
>JAVQJV010075822.1:0-34843 GCA_036024995.1 Gadopsis bispinosus | reverse complement strand
TTGTCAGATTTTATACAATGTTCTATCTTTCTAGCTAGCTAGGTGCTAGCTATCTAGCAATGTATCTAGTTATGTATCTAGGGCTCAATATGGTTTTACATTTTTCAATATATACTTTGGTACTGACATCAAAATGATACTGTCTTTAATACCCCTGAGCCTCATATTGAGATGCAGTCCTGGTCATGACAGAGGTGAGGGCTGGTTAGGAGCAGCCTGACCTCTTGTGGCAGGTACTGAGATCAAAATTATTCTCTTTTTAATACCTCAAGAATCTTCTGCAAAGTATACAGCTCTGGAAAAAATTAATAGACCACTTCAAATTTTCCAAAGTTCATTTTACTCAAACACATACCTATAAATAGTAAAACCAGAGAACTTAAAATTTTGCAATGGTCTCTTAATTTTTTCCATAGCTGTATATCAAAAATAAAATGCATAAAGACAAAAAAAACATCTGAACAGGCAAGGTTTGGTATATGACAGTTTAAGATACTCTGGTACAAACACATACACCCAGCCATTGAGATTACTGTAAAAATTCACAGAAGATTCAGACATATAGACTTGATAACACACAATCACATCTTTACACAGCGTGCTGTCACAGACAATGGAAATGCTGGGATAATGTAACTAGGACATCACTGACATCACCTGCAGCAACAGTGGCCTTGTCTCCATCATGGGGAAAATCCTGTTGCCATGGCAATCAAGCAGCTGCGTGCAACAATACATGGGGAGACTTTTGTTGACTGAAATGCTCAGGTTTAACATTGTATTAGCCTGGAAGCTCAACAAGGACCTGGATTGCCGTTCCAGAGGTCATTAATGATATTCCAGGCTGCTCTCAGGGGACTCCAGGGGTCTGTGGGCTTCTGTAGGTTGTTCCTTGAGAGCAGGTTGATAACATTTTGAATCAGGAAGTTGTGGAAGAAACCTGTGGACACCCTGAAACACCCTGAAATTCACTAAAAAGACCCCCCACAACTTAATCAAGTGCTACTGAAACTCCCTCACGAATTCCTGAAATGTACTCAAGGAAGCCTAAAACGCACTGAGCAGCTTCAAGAAACAAGGGTCCCCCAAAGACACCGTGAGCCCCCTTGAAGAAACCTTGGAAAACAGTCAAAAAAGAGAAACCCAATTCAAGAACCTTGGGCTGTTGTTTCCCTGGAACCTCTTTTAGGACCAGTGGAACACCCTCTGTGACTGCTGGAAGATGTTCAGTGACCCCTTTAACACACTTTGGGGACCCTAAAAACCTAAACTTTATAAAAAATTATCAAGGGAACGTGTTACCCCTTCAAGGAACTGTGAGATCCCTCTGGAATATTCTTAAGGATCTCTGGAACCATTTCAGGCTCTTTTAGGTCCCTGAGCCTCATATTGAGATGCAGTCCTCCTCATGACAGAGGAGAGGCCTGGTTAGGAGCAGCCTGACCTCTTGTGGTAAAAAGGCAAAAGTGCACTTTTATTATATTATCACGTACAGCAGCATCTCATGCTGCATATGTTCGAAAGCAGTGTCACAGCCTTACACGTGTGTTCTGTTTCAGAGAATTTTCCGTGAACTCCTTGAGTATCGTTAAACCAAACACAGCTCATGGTCAAAGCAGGTTAGGCTGTGAGATTACAGAGTGAGTGCAGAGGAAAAGTGTTCCATCAATAAATCAGTCCAGCAAGAGAAGGTCTTCCCTAATGCCCAAAGAGTCGGTTCCTGCCTCTAACCTTGTTGCAGAAAAGTCAATTCCTCAGCTGTTGTGCTAACCCTTTTGTCCCTATACATGCAGTTCTTACATCTAGTGCACATAAAACATGTTTTCCTATCTTCTCTTTGCGTGACTGAATCTCTACTCTGTTTCAATCTCCCATCAAACACAGAGGGTCTTGAATTTGATTAGTTGAGAATGTGTGGTTTTGCCTGGTAGCTGAAGAGAGTAAAAGCAGCAGGGGGAATGTTTAATGTCCACATTCATGCATACGCCGGGATGCTGAGCAGTGGGAAGCCACAGACCTTCAGCAACAATCACTTCTGTAGTCCCCTGAGGGAAAGAGAGAGTTGGATGCCTTTCAATTGTTCCCATTTATAGGCACAGTTTTCATTTCATACTGTCAAGTTATGATGGAATACAAGAGTGATAACTTTGATTTTCCAATTGCAGAAGTGGAATGATACAGCTTCTGGGTGAATTTGAACTTGTCTTTGTTGCAGTGTGAGTCAATGTGGGAATTTCCCATTCTGACATATGTAAAATATGAGGGGGAAAAACTTAATTGGAGGTATATTTTAAACCTTTCATAAGGTCAAGCTGACAGACCACCGTGCTCTTTATAGACCCACCCTGCTTCACATTCACACAGTTCCACATTTCCACACATTTCACACAAAATTCAGCTCTTCTACTCAACATGGTTTGGCTGCAGAAGCTCAACTGAGGTCACAGCATCGCATGCAACAACAAAATCAGCCCAGATGAGGCTCTGATGAAGGCTTGTTTGGCATAAGCAAATAAGAAACTGAGACCAGAGCGTTTGGAGCTTTTGGAGTGCTGCTGTTCTGGTTCTTATCCAAAGTGGCCACCTCATAATGAAAGCAAATAATAGTCATAATACTGTTCAATCTTGCATTAGTGTTAATGTTAAGTGAAAGCAGAAAGCAGAATTGAACCACTGTTACTCAATTAGTCAAATTGTGATCTAAAAATATGAGTCAGGACTAAAAATGTAGTTGCTCATGTATTTGATTCAATTTAGACAATAAAACTCAAACCTGAACATCCAGGTTAGCAGAGATGGGTCTCCCTCTCGTATTTTAGGTCAATTAGATGATTGGATCATGGAATAAAATAGAAAAACTTTTGTGGGGCTCAACATTTTTTGCCTGAAATCGGAGCAGGTCACCTCATGAGAACGTTTATAACAACATTTCTTATTTTTTACGGCTAAGAATGAAAAATTGTGCGTGTCTGATGTGTGTGTGTGTATATACTGTATATACATTTAAAAAAAAACGTTTTAACACAAAGACTGGCAGCAACGAACAACAGATTATTCATCTGCCCAGTTCTTCTGTGCAGCGACTTAAACCACACATTTTTATTTGAATGTTCACAATATACAATGTGTTAATTAGTGAGCTGAGGTGGATTGTTGTTGGGAAAGTCAAGCTAGCTGTTTCCCCCTGCCCCATTCCTGTTTACCTGTGGATTCTCGACTACCTCTGTTTGGACTTGCTGTCTTTGCTTGCAAGCTTATGTGTCATACTTTTTCAATTAAAATCACTGATCTGTTCAAGCATGCCTGGTTGTCTGTATTTGGGGTCCTCTTACTTGCTGCCTTGTACCCTGTTACTGTATTTCCCAATTGTTGAACGGCACCTCTACAACTGAGGTGAGATAAACGTTCCTTAATTCCATTTTTCCTCCTGTTTCATTCGATGTCTGCTATCTTTGATCCACACTTTCTAACTTCTGAAGTTCCAACAACAGTGAAGAAAGCTCACACCATTTAATATATGGTTAAAGGTCCTTGCTGGAGCCCTGTTCAGGCTGTATCGTTATGGAGTTATAGTCCTATCTTTAATCAAGAGCACGCTCTTTCAGCTTGAGAGCATACTTTATTCATTTCATCTTCAGATTTTGTGCTCTCGCACCAAAATAACACTTGCTTGCGCTTGGATTTCTGCTCTTGGATTGTTTTCTGTGCTCTTGGATATTTTTCTGTGCGCACGGATTTTTTCTGTGTGCTTGGATTCTCTGTGTTTCAACACTATCAACATTCCCAGCCAATAGAATGCCAGCTGCAGTGTCAGCCAATGAAATGATCACTTCCTCGTTGCTAGCGTGTTCGCTTTAGACTTACAGCGTCCCGCACGGGCGGTTACTCTTTAACTGGGTTCATCCACTCTCTCTCTCTCTCTCTACGACTTTATTATATGTACAGTAAATATATATTCCAGCGACCCTTCTTTTTCTTTTACTACATATATTGTGATCTTATCTTAAACCTGCAGGATTTGATATGTTTTTCTTTGCTATTCTTTTGTATTCTGGACTCAATACAAGATCTACATTTCAGTTCTACATGTCATTCATAAGTAAGCAGGGAAAACCTCCTTGTTCTTCGGCTTTCACTTTTGCTTTCTTTGCAGAGTTCAGAGACACAGGTGCCAAGCACAACATGAAGAATGCTGGGAAATATCTCGCTGAAACAACGGAGGAATGTTTGGTGTCCAACATTACAAAACCACGTGAAACCGTCTGAAGGACTTTTTCTGACTTGCCTGCACATGTAGACGGTGACTGGAAATCTCAGTTCCATTTGTCTCAATAACCAAGTAATCATAGTTGAATGTATTGTGTGTTATGGCCTCGTTCTGCCAGAACTCCCACTGTGTCGGGCACAATGAAACCATAATATTAGCTCTAGAATCACATGATAGACTGAGCATGTTGAAAACCACTGTCTGCAGATTGACCACTCTTCCCTCCCTTTCCTGTCACTTGTGATCTCTTTTTCTCATTTTCTGTGCTTTGCCACAGAAGCACCAAAATAGCCTTCTTAGCTTTGAGGAAAACATATTTTGATGACACCAACCCAAATGGCTGCTGTGCCTCGCAAAAAATAAAAGGATGTGAAAATTGGGAGGACTTTTGCCGGCTAATGGCTCTGGTTCCTTTGCCCGCAGCAAAGTTGGCACGGTCTGTCAAGGCTCCACCAACAGGAAATTACATTAATGCAGAGCTGGGCTGCAGTAATTCACTCCCTTCTTTATTCAAGGCTTTGCCAGAGTTTCAGCGGACCACCTCAGCCGTCCTGGTAGAGAAGAACAGTAGTGGGAGGCCTCGGGGCCTGACTAAAACCTCCCCTCCATGTGCTCCCTAATTGGTTTAATGACTGTAATTATCTGCTGGGGTGCATGTTGTGCAGGGGTCGATTAATGGCCTCCAAAACATATGCAGACAGGCAGAAAGAGAGAGGGGGGTCGCTGAGACAAAGAATAGCCCCGCAGAAACAAAGAGCCATAAAGATGCAGAAAGAGACGCATCCTGCTGGGTAAGAGAAATAGAATGACACAGCGCTTTGCTTTGTTGTTTCTTTTCTTTATGTGAATTTTGTTACTGTTAAAATGTAATATTAACTTGTGGGGCTTGGTCGATCTTTTGATAGAAACAAACATTTAATTAGATGTAATCTGAGGCACATATATGGAGCTATACGAGACACACCACCCATGCAGTTAAAATTCAATGCAGTTTTATTTATATAGCACCATATCATAACAAAGTTATCTCAGGGCACTTTTTCATAAAGAGCAGGTCTAGACCGACCCTTTATTTACAGAGACCCAACAATTCCCACCATGAGCAGCACTAGGAGACAGTGGACAACTCCCATTTAACAGGCAGAAACCTCAAGCAGAGCCAGAACCAGGCTCTGGGTGGGCGGTCATCTGCCTCGACTGGTTGGGTTGAGAGAGAGAGAGCAATAGTTGTAGTAATGGTATTGATGTTAATATTAATAAAAGTAATACTAGGAGCATAATAATAGTAATAATAATAAGAGAAATAACTGTAACAGCAGGAACATGCGGGCAGCAGGTGGCTGCAACCACAGATCCAGACTCTACTACAGCTCTGGAGGCAGAAATACCTGCAGAAAGCAACAGAAGCAAAGAGAGAGAGGAGAGAAAGGGAAGCAGTCGAGTTAGTAACAAGCATTAATGGGACAGGAGTGCGTACAGATGGCGAGGGAGAGGAGGCGAGAGGAGCTCAGTGCATCATGGGAAGACTCCGAGCCTGGACTGCAGGGAGACTTCCCAGATGGCTGCAAAAGATCTCTGACTGTATTGAATTCCATATTTTAAAAGTAAAGATTTTCAGTCCACAAGATAGGGTCATGCCAGTGAATTTCACTCTACCGCTGCAACTAATGTTACTTTCAGTATCGCTTATTAAGCCAGTTACCTTTTCAATTCATCAGATAATTGTCTGGTCTGTTAAATGTCTGAAAATGAAGTGAAAAATATCCACCACAATTTCCTGAAGCTTGAGGTCGCATCACAATAGAGAAGCTGGAACTAGGGAATCACCTTATCAAAAAAAATGATGTCCTGCTGGTGATTTGGGGAATCATTTATCGATTAAGGAAAGTACATTTTTATTGTCAAATGTAAGTTTAAGCAGCTAACTAACATTATTTTCACTGCTGTACACTCTGCACTGCTTGGACAGCAAAGTCCCAGACCACAATTTTGTTTACAGAGCACCAGTGTGACCTGTATATACTGTAGAAACTGTATGTTGTATTTTCATACTTGCGTACCCGAACATAATAGCTATATATTGATGTTTGCTTATCTCTGTGCACAGCTGTGGTGACTATATTTGTGTCACCCAGCTCTGTGCGTGTGTATGTATATTAAGAGCTACTGACAACCCCAGTCAAATTCCTTGCATGTGTCGACATACTTGGACTGTAGTTGACTCTGATGTTTTAGGGGATATGTTTTCTTACATAACAGGTGTCTTAGCCTATCAGAGCGGCTGCCACTCAACCCACTCTACTGGTCTACCCTACCCAGGCGTCCTCCCCTTTAATCAAATGTGGATTTTCTGGCTCCAGTAGCTTACGGCAATAGCAGTTAGAAGTAAACGCCAGGAAACATCTCTTCAGAAACCCATGGTTGACGTCACATACACTACTGACATGTTTTTGTAAAATGTATGTCCTTAAAACAAAATATAAAGCACAAACTAAATCATAAGAACACATAAAATGCACCATCGTGGACCTAATTCTGGACCTTAAAGCGTTTCCTTTATTTTATAGGTCTTTGTTTGATCTGCGTTCCTCATCTTACTGATTCTGTCAGTAAGTCTAGAGCAAGTCTAGACCAATTCTATATGTATAGACCCAATAATTCCACCATGAGCAGCGCTAGGAGACAGTGGCAAGGAGAAACCGCCATTTAACAGGCAGAAACCTGGAGCAGAACGAGGCTCTGCAGGCATCTGCCTCAACCGGTTGGGTAGAGAACCAGAAAATAAAACTTTTATGAACAATTTTGTCTTTTTAAAAACACCGTTTTTATGCAGAATCAACTTCCCATATGTAGAAAGGCAATTGTTGAAGCAGTTTTCCTCTCAACTCTGGATTAGTGGGATGCTGCTGCACCGACTCCAGATCCTGCTCAGCTTTTAGGTTTATTGACTAAGAGAATTCCAATACAAATCAATTCATTTTATATGTTAAGGTTGGTGTGTCTTTCCTAAGTGAAAGATATAACAGCCGCTGATATTTACGGTCTACAAAGCCCTACCATTGTAAATGCCTTAATTGAACGTCAATTTAAATGGCAGTTGTTTGGGTAAAAAGTGCTTTTGATGTTAATATTGTGCCTGCATCCAGTTTTTTGTCTATTATTGTGTCCTGTTGCCTTATTTTATTTCTCAGTGTAACTGTTAAATGTATTTCTGCAAAAGAGGACGTACTGTGTGTTCACATGTCGAAATAAAAGTTCAACTAAGTCAACTTTGCGTGCAGACCTCGTTGAAACTAAAGGGTAACAATGTCTGATACTGAAATATGACATAGGTGACCTTTCTTTTTCATTCTTAGTTAGGGTTTAGTTGAGTACGTTTTGTTTGGTCCGCCACAGTACAGGACAAGGTTCAGTATGCAGGAATGAAGGCAGTGTAAATTGCTTTTACTCGCTCTCGTTCTGTGTTTCGGGCCTGCTACCTGAGTTTTGGACCAGACCTTTTAGGCAAACAGTTTTAGGATGACTTTAGGTTTGGTGTGGTAGGGATGTCCTTTTCCTTCGTGAAAAGGGCAGCAGCCTGAAAACAGCAGCGCTGGGATTTTTATAGGCTCTTGTAAAGATGGATCTGTGAGAATTTGTATGTGTTGGGTGACATCAGCGGAGTCATTAGCAGGGGTATGGAGTGAATTAGGCTGGCGTTTTAAAATATACAAAGAGTCTGCTGAAAGACAAGGCTTATGTCAACAGTGGCTTGTGTTTCTGCTCTCCACTCCCCCTCATGTCGTCCTCTGCTGACATCAAACAGAGCTCAGCAGCACAGTTAGTGTAATGCCAGATGCTGGTAATAATTATTTGCTACTCGCTATCTCATTAAATAAGTTCATTAAAGCATTTAGTTCCAGAAGCTTAGTTTGTTTTTACGTGGATTAATCCTGGAGAGGAGCTCTGGCAGCATTCACAGTGTAATCTTAGATCAGAACATATAAAGACTTTTAGTTGAGGGAAATAGGAAAATTGAGGGGCTTGGAGGAGACTCATAGGAAGACGAATAATCTGCAAAAGCCCTGGAGCGCTGGTGAGAGAAACAGCAGCGGAAAGACGCAGGAAGACCAATATAGACAGAAATTGGAGGATGTGTTTTCTGGTCAGGAACCCATTGCTAAAATTAGCGAGGATGTAAATTCCTCAGCGTTGCTGGTTTTCAAATCCGCGCATGACACTGAGAGCTGCCGGGAGAACATAAAACAAAACACAAAAGGAAGGGTGGCGGTATAGGGAGAGGTCATACATGAACAGCGCCATGGTAATGTTTTCCTTCTTCCTTATTTCTTTTCAAATTGACCTTTGCCCTGAGAACAAAGACATCTAACAAGCCACAAGAAGGAGGAGTAAAGCTCTGAAAGCGAAAGCCGCGGCCCCCACACACAACAGTCCGCGGGGGGAGGCCCGGGCCCTGGACGCCAAGCCTTCAACACAATCACCACACATGCTATTGTGGCCTGCAGTAAAGCCTTGGTATGGCTCAAGTTTCCAGCTATCCCCCCCTCCACCCCCACCCTCACCACCAGGCCTCGCTCTCCCCCTGCTCTTTCTCTGTCTCTCCATGCATCCCTGTCATTTACAGTCCTAATGACAAGACACAAACTTCCACACATCCAACCCCCGCAGAGCGAGGATAATCACATTACAGCTGACGACAGGGACGTAAACCAAACTCCTCCAGCAGTCAGTTTGGACACACTCAGACGTGGATTTGCATACATCTAAACAGTACAGTCAGCAGCTACAGTAAATGGTGTGGCTCTGCTCCTCTTTTTTCCATCGTAGATGGAAGGGAGAGAAAAAGAAAAGTGAGGGCATGGATACATGGAGATGGAAAATAGTGGGAGACTTTCTTAATTTACATTCACCACACAAAGCCAGGACTATTTCTAGGAAACCTATTGGTTTAACAGAGGCAAGGACAGAGCTGGGGTTTAAGGACAACAACTCATAAGGGAGTAAAGTCAGATGCCAGTTCCCATGCTCCGTCTGCATTTGGCTTTTTCTTGCTACTTCTCAGATTAATTAAATACTTAAATATTGACTTTCTAGTGTGTGGCTGTTATCTTAGGAATGCATTTAAGGCTTTGTCACTTGTTTCAATAAACCAAAGCTGATAATTTTCAAAATGTGCGGCACCAGGGACTTCCCTCACTGCCACTTCAAGGTCAGAGTGAGATAAGGCAAAGTGGATCCGCCAAGGTGGAGCACAAAGTGAGAATATGGGGCATGTCAGAACTAGAATTCTATGGTGTGAAGATTTTATTACATTTCATTAGCATTTTTGTCCACAGCAAGTTTGAGTCTCGCAATCTGAACAGATAACTGATGCAACATTTGACACTGACATGTCCATGCTCTCCTTCTTTCCCACTGCTATGCTGCATTCCACTCAAGGTCAAACACTGGAAGTTTATAAATAAAATTCTGAGAGATAATGACAGAAGTGTGCGTTACATCAAGTTTATTTATGGGTTGCTCTGTGGTTAATTTTAGGGATCTGGGTCGGACTCACCGCTGACACATGCCATGGAAATCGATGAGATTTAAAGGATAATTCATGTTTACTAAAATTTGTTTTGATGACCAAGTGAAAAATTCCTAATATGGCCAAAACTATGAAAGTTATAAGAATGTAAAAAAAAACAGGAATACCCTTTAAAAACATTCCTCATGGAACAGCAATATCATGCTTGGAAACCTACTCTGTAAACTGTAAGCGAAATTCTTCTCAAAGTCCTGTGTTTAACCATTAACCACACAAGTGTGTTTTGGTTGTTGATTTTTCTTTTGTGGCATTTCTGCGTTGTGTCAATTGATCGTGACAGTAGAGAGAGACAGGAAAGGCAGGGGAGAGAGAGAGAGAGCAGGGGGGATGACATGCAGCAAAGGGCCTGGGTTGAACACGAACCTCATACGTGGCACGTGATCCACCAGGGGAGCCACTGGGGCGCCCCCACTCAAGTGTTTTGATAGATTTGTGCTCATGCAGCGCTGAAACAGCATATACTGTAGGCATTAAGGAATATCAGTATGTGATAAACATTAAAGTATTATATCAAAGACATGCTATGTAAGGAGGTGCATGATGCCATAGTAATGTTAGTAATAACTGTATCTCGAAAAATTTCACTTTTCTTGTTCCTTTTCAGAATTCCGACGTAAAGGGCCACTCCACTGCATTTTTATAATATATAATTTTATATAATTTCTGATGTCCAGCTTTGACGTCAACAGAGGAGTTCATGGGAGAAGAAAATGTGGTGTCCCGCAGCGAGTCATTTCCCAAGGCAAGTGTAATCAAATGTCAGATCACAGTGTGATCTCTGTTTAAGAAATACAAACATCAGAGCTAAAGTTGAGATTTGTAAGTTTAATTTTATCTTCCAGTTTAAGATCTGGATTTGATTATCTGAACGGAGAAATGTTGGTGTGTTTTGCACAGTAGTGATGCGTGTGTGTACGTACATCAGTTTCCCACTGCAAGTATATGTTTATTACAGGTTCCAGCTCTGGAATGAAACCATCTAGCAGCATTATCAGGATCTCCAGGTCGAGGTATAAGCATCATGTTTAAAACAGAAAAAAAGAGCAGAGAAATGCTCTGTTTTGTGTCAATCATCAGCCTAATATAATGTAAGACTTTTTATTGCTGCACAAATTAAATGAAGGCAATCTCAGTTTTGATTAATGCAGGAATAAAATAAAAAGAACATTAGAGCATTTTTTTTATTATTGAGAATGAGAGAACAACCTTCAATTATAATCCCAGCTCAGTGTTTATCAGCATAAATAAATAAAAGTAAAAAATAAATAGGCTATTAAATACAGTAAAAAACAGGCAAAATAGGAAGGAGTTTGCTCTTTGATGAAGGAATTCTCAGAATGTTTGAAAAGGCTGCAAATGTAGGAGACATTGCTTTGGAAAGTGAAGGGAACTTAATCAGTTTGGTAAAATGGTAAATAGTGAAATCATACAAAATGTAATTGCAACCAGTGAACCAGAGTAATAACAAAAAGAAAATCCCTTTTCCACAGATGGATCTATCAGCTACAACAGAATCAGACACATTTGACATTAAAGTTCAAATTCAAGTAAAGGAAGGTGTAACAGTAACACAATGATTTGCAGTCATCAATTAAGAGCACTGAGGAAAAATGTCCGCTATACATTTCCCACTACATCGCAGAGCTGCTTCGTTAAAACTGTAAGAAGCAAACTCCCGCGAATGTTCCACAAACAACTGGCACTTTAAAATGTCATTGAATGTCCGGAACAAGTCGAGTGCTTAATTGTCACAGCAGTATAGTTTCATCCCATCATCATGTTACTCAAACCAACAGAAATATGAATGAATATTTGTATAGCTCCTACAAAACTAAATATCACATTGAAATTGCAAACCAAACTATTATTAATTATGAAATCATCTCAACCACAAGACTCACCATTCCATTTTATTTGTTTCTTGCCTCTCAGGGCATTTTGGCGAACGTCACCTCCGTCCCTCTTCATCACTGCTGTGCTGCACAACAGATGTGTTGCATTTCAACTAGTGCTGATTTCAGTCACACAGCTTCTCACTTCGATACCATTTCATTTTGTTCAGGATTTTGCGTGTGATCACCTTTGAGATTCTTGATCCAAGTGCTACATTAATAAATTTGAATCCCGATGTTTTTGGTAATTACCACACATACACACGCACACACACACAAGTGAATATATACCCACAAAGTACCTCATATATATCCTCTTTTTTCATATAAACATCACTTTTTTATTATAGCTTAATTTCTGCACGGAGCCATCAGAAGGCCGAGACACCACCAGGTCCATCTGTGTTCACGCACCTAAGTGCCACCATCTTTTTAACTTTGGGCCAACTCAAGCTCATTTCAGCTCTCTCGACGCTCAATCGTCATTGGTCTAACAGGAAATGGACCAAAGTGCCAATTAAAGGGAGACGCCGTGACATCAGCCCCAACCACAACCTGAACCAGGGCTGGACTTCCACTGCTCCCATACTGTCACACTTACTGTGCTTTGCCGGTTTGTTTGATACTGGATGCAACAAGGTCGGGGTGCAATTTTGTAAAGTTGAAGCCGTTCCCAGAACTGGCTTGATTGTTGATTTTTATGAAGCAAGAATGTGAAGAAAAAAAATGCATGAGCGATTGAATGAATTGTATCTATACAAGACATGGATAATAAAAATATCTAAATATACAGATTCTACTTGATACATCTATTGTTGTATATTTGCTCAGCTCCCATTTGGATAAGATGAAGAAATCAAAAATGTACAGTAAGTCAGTCTGATTCAGTCGACCCCAAAGGATGGCACGGTTCTCTTGGTCCTGCCGATCCAAAGCTGCCCCTGCAGTTTCGCTCCAGCTCAGCTTAGAGTTCAAAGGGCTGCCTGGTTCAGTGCCTGAATTGAATTCCCTTCGTTGTCAGGATCACACTGCAAACACGCTCAGGGTGCTGGTCTGGTCCTTTAAACCCAAGATGCTGTAGGCAATTCTTTTCAAATGGCCAGGCAGCCTCACCCCAATGTTCCTAATATCCCTGTAAAAGAGAGAGACATGAGAGAATAAAAGAGAAGTGGTGCATGGATTTGCACTTTGGCCTCGTTCCAACACCTTTCACGCACACTTCCTGCCTCTCAAGCCTTGCAGTAATCTTACTCATTCAACGTGACGAAATACCAGCCGTTCATGTCTAGTTTGATTGCTGAACCAGTACAGCAAGGTGAGGTGTGTTCCAAGTTAGCAATCTGCCGAGGTTTCAATTTATCTTCAGCATTAAAGGATAATTTGGGGGGGTTTTGCTCTTCACGAGCATATGATCCAAACCTGCACAAGCCCTGCAACGCAGCAGTCTAAAGCCAAAGCCTTAATTACAGCCTTAATTACCTAACGAGGATTCTCCCTGTTGACCATGAATCACTTTTCTGGCAAGCAGAGGGTGGGTCGTAAATAACTGCTGGTTTTCCGAGAGTGCTACCAGATGCCCTGAGATGGAAACATGGGGCCATGAAATCACACCATTCTGTATGACAAATACTTCAAAAGCGTTTGCCGTCTCCTTTAAAGTCTACCCATCTTCCGAAATCACAAGCAAGACCAACTGAGATACGTATACCATGGCAGTGGAAGGTTGGGGGGGTCGTTTCAGCTGGTGTTGCGGTTAGGAAAAGCTCTGGCCCTCGTTATTGCCCCCAAATAACCTTATATTATGTGCTTCACTAAGCCTTTTTTTTCCCAAAAGGTTCAGTCCATTTCATTAAATTACCCCTCTTAGCACTCCTACACATCTGAGAAGATCCAATTGCCTTAAACTACCCTGTGATGAGTTCAGGCGGTGCAATCTGAGCACACCTCTTCAATCTTTCTAGAGCTACAAATGTGCCAACTACAGAGCTCCGAGTCTCATCCCATCTATTTATATCTATTTAATCTCCTCTAGTTGCTCCTGCTTCACAGGCAACACTGGTGGTTTTCGGGGCTCTAGGAAAAGTGCAGCTAGAGTGTGTGTGGGGGGGGAGGGGGGTGAAGGGAGGGATTAGAGAAAGAATGGAGAGAGGAAAGAAGAATAAGGACTGCAGCAACCACAAGCCACCACCACCAGCCTACCACAAATGAGCCCAGTGCTTCTCCTTCCCTCCATTACTTTTTCCATCTCAAACATTTCTCAAGTTGTAACTGAGGTTGGAAATTATATTGTGCACAAACTATTCTGTTGGCTGTGAAAAAGCAATATTTTTAGGAAAACAAATGCATAAACTACGAGGGGGAAGTCTATAACAGACCTCATCTTGGGGGGAAAAACATCCGTGGTTTTACTTCATGGCATAATGCGACAGCAGAATGTAGCCTCTCTTTGCCAAAAACATACTTAACAAGTATGTAAAAATAAAAATAAATCGATCTAAACCCATTAAGTGGTGTCACTAAATCTGAATTCATGTCCCACTTACTCGTTCTTCATCTGCAGCACGTGGTCCATTGTGACGACTCCAGCGCAGGTGAAGTTCTCACTGTACTGACTCATCTTGATGGACTCCAGCCACTCAGACACTGACCTGAAGGGGGAACCGTCTGAGCCGCTGGTGCTGGGCAGGCGGATGGATACGCTGCAAACAAAGGCAAGAAGATCCATCATAATCAACAGGCTTTACCCGCAACAAAGGTAGATGACTGAGGACTATAATTACTGTTCAGGAAACCTGTTAAATAAATAAAAACCAGTTGGAGCAGTCAGGGTAAGATATGAGTATGACAGCCTTTTGTCCTTTCTCACCATTTCTAGCTTTAATGCTCCCCCACAAAAGGGAAAATATGCATTCGTGCATGCAATCACATACACCAGAGCTTTAGTAATCCCCTGCCAGGAGCGTGCACACATTTCTTCCATTAGCCTGGCAGGCAAGGTGTGTGTGTTTAATGGTTTAAGTAGAACATCTTAAAGCTATTCCCCTTTCCTCCCCAAACACCGAGACCCTTTTTAAACTTAAAGTAAATGGGGAGCTGCTGCCAGAGCTGTTGTTAAGTGTTTTGAAGCAGATCCAGGTCAAGTCTCCAGGACACTCGAGACAGGCCAAAGTCAAGTCTCCAGCCAGCTGAAATGAGTCCCAGTCGAGCCTCAGGTCAGCCGGTACAAACCCATGTCAAGTTTCAAGTCCGGGGAAACAAGACTGGGTCAAGTTATTTTATTTTACACACATACACAAAGTCAGATGAGGCCAAGGGGAAAAAATCCAAATATATAAACATAAAATAAAAATATATTAAAAAATAAATAAATAAATGGAATAGCTTGACATTTTGGGAAATATGTTGTGTTTTCTCTGAGAGAAGAGGAGATAAAAAAAAGACTGGGTCAAATTGCATGTCAAATAAGACAAGAGACACTACAAAATAACCACAATGTCCCTGGTTTGATTCCAGCCTGCATATCACACCCCCTTGTTTCTTGTTTCTATCTCTACAGTCAACTGTCTTAAAAAGACAAATATTATGAAAAAAAAAGTAAATCTCAAGTCTTGTCTTGGGCTCTGAATGCTGACCTTTTAAAATGACATTTTAGCAATTTTCCTGCCAAACCAACTTCCTTCAATGCCTTTAGATTTGCGACTTAACTCCAGAGCGCTGGCTGAGGCCAAGCCGAATGTGGCCGCTATTATAAAAAAGCTGCTGTTTCTTTTTATGCTAAGAGAGCTCTTTATAAAGTTCCGCTTCTTAGAGGATACCACTTGTACTTGTTATCAGGGATTTATGCTACATAAGCAATTAGTAATAATAATAGCAGAAGTGAGACTAAAAATTGAATTTATATTAGAAGTAGTTGTGTACACAGGGTTGTTTCCAATAACTGGTTGCTGATGGTGGCAGCTACTGAAAGATCAGCACTGGAAAAATATGCATTTTGAGCCCTTAGTCTGGTATGTAAATAAATCCTACCGTGGGTCAAAGTCTGCGATGGTCTTCAGAGAGTCCGGGCTCCGCAGCAGCTTGTCCAGCAGGCTGACAATGTCTCCAAAGCGCGGCCTCTTGGAGCGATCCTGGAGCCAGCACTGCAGCATCAGCTGGTAAACGGCTGAGGGGCAGTCCATCGGTGCCGGCAGCCTAAAAGCCTCGTTGATAGCCTTCATCACCTGCAGGAAGTTTTTCAGATAAATAATCAGATCTCCTTCAGATCTTTTAACATTAAAGTGCAATATGTGATCTTGCTGTAAACGTACTTCATGGTTACTCATGTCCCAGTAAGGTCTTTCGCCAAATGCCATGACCTCCCACATGACGATGCCAAAACTCCACACATCGCTAGCTGAGGTGAACTTCCTGTATGCTATTGCCTCTGGAGCAGTCCAGCGAATAGGGATCTTACCTCCCTGTTCAGGGAAAAAAAAATTTAAATCAGAGACTGAGGAACAAAATAAAAGGACCAAGAATCCAAAAACCAATGTTGCTGCCCCTTGACGCCACACTGCACCTTGCAATGACATGACCGAGGCAAATGTTTTTTTGCTTAAAGCTAACAATCTACTTACACTTGTGGTGTACGTCCCCTCAGGATCGTCCTCCAGAACCCTGGACAGGCCGAAGTCTGACACTTTACACTCCAGTGTGTTGTTCACGAGGATGTTGCGAGCAGCAAGGTCGCGGTGGACGTAGCTCATGTCAGAGAGATACTTCATGCCTGCAGCGATGCCACGCAGCATGCCCACCAGCTGGAAGGATGCAAACTCTCCATCGTGGTCCTGATGAGAGAAAATGAGCGCCGATCCATTTTAGTTTTGTGACCAAAACAAAAGGAAACATAGACATGAAGTTAGGCCGATTGCCCAGTTTGCAAATACTGTGTATCGTCACTGTGGCAACAGTGGTAGTAGAGACATTTCCATCTGCAAAAATGGTATGTGGTGGACTTACCCTAAGGTACCTGTCCAGTGCTCCATTCTCCATGTATTCAGTCACAATCATGGCATGTTTAACTGCGCACACACACAAAAAAGAACAAATTATGTGACCGAACTGGCCCAAAACAGGCAAGAAAATTGTGAGAAAAGTTTAAATAGTAAAAAATAACCAGTCAAACTCACAGAAGTCCTTACATTTGGTGACCACCCCCTCCAGGCGAATTATGTTCTGGTGAGAAAACTGGCCCATGATGGAGGCCTCGCTTAGAAAGTCCTGCCTCTGTTTCTCTGTGTAGCCCGGTTTCAACGTCTTGATAGCTACTGCCACCTCTTTCCGTCCCGGCACCTTCAGAATACCACGGTACACCTCACCAAACTCCCCTGCAGCAGAACAACATCAATGGGGTAAATGATTTAAAAAGAGATATCAGATGAATGTGAGTTTGATACGTTTGCTCAGGTTTCAGGAAATAAGGAAGTCCTCCACGGCTGTTTTGCCTGAGGCTCTCCCATAGAGGTGTGTTCTGGATGGGTGTTGAGAGAGAGCCTATGTTGTGTAATTGGTAGATGTCCTGTGGTGTGGAAGCATGGGAATCAGCTGTCACATGAGGAGAAAGGAGGGGGGGGGCACGGTCGTGGGAACTGGGGACGGTGTGTGTGCTGAAAAAAAGACTGTGGGTTCAAAGGGTAAAGGTGGTCGCACTTGAATAAACGTCTCATGAAAGATCTTGGCAGGGCCCTGGAAGGTGCTCTGATATCCTTCCAAAATACAGTTTCTGCAACACTTTCTTTGTGTAATTGTTCATGTCGACTTGAGCCAAAAACGCACAGGACCCACAGCCAAGAGTTGCCACACAACAAAATGTCCCAACTTGTTGTGTGAGAACTCAGCCAGACAGATGTTAATCTCAAGTAACCACTGTCAGTCAGCCTGCTAAGCGCAGTATAAACAGCGAATTTGAGGATTGGAAAAATCTTTCAACATCTCAGAGTTAAGCCCCACAGTAGATTGTCTCAGCAGGGTTGTCACTCACCAGCTCCAATGACTTTCTGTTTGGTTATGTGGCTGGGGTGGATTTCAGTGGCAAACTTCATGACGGCTGTGTTGGGGTCCTCGTATGTATGTGGATCCACGTATGTCTTCAGAGGCTTCAATTGCTCTGTGAGGAAAAATAAAGACAATTGCTGTATGTTCATCAATTAGGAAAATAAGTTGAACAAAGTGAAAGAAAGATTACCTACCTGAGCTGGAGAAGTAGGTGTCCTCTGGTCCTTGCCTGGTGTGAGAGTTTCTTTTCCTAAACAAAAAGATCAAGCCCATATGGTGATTAATATCCCACTTTCAAAGAACAAATGGACTTTTGTTGTTATTTGTTTCATTTGCCTGCCTTGATATCAAGAGCACATAGTAACCTTTGTAACCATTTTTCAAGACTTTCTAAGGCTTTCAAAAGGTTCCCGACACATCCATTCACACAGAAGCGGCACTTTGATAAAGGCTGAGGACAGACTGTTTGCCAAGCTGATTTAAAGAGTGAAAGGCAGACAAGCAGGCAGGAGGGAGGTGGACAGACGGGCAGTCTGATACAGTACAGGCCCAGGTCACCTTTACAAAGTGTTTGCGGTCTGGTACAGAAAGAACCAAGCGCCTCTTATCACCAACAATGTACCACCCCAGACCAATTTCCTTTCAAAGGCCCCAACACTCACTGGAATATAACCATTGAGCAATGGCAAGGCGCATTCAACGCAAATTCTTCCCTAGTGAGTGCTGGGACACAGATCCAGATAAGGAGAAAGAGAAAGTTGGCTAAAGGAAGAGAGAAAGAGAGAGGTGAGGAGAGAGTGAATGCAAAGGCAGTTTGGAGGCCCCATAAAGGAAAGGCAGAAGAATTAGAGAGGAAGCCAGTGAAGGAGGGTGCATCGTGGCTGATTAATAGGACAGAAAGACAAGGAGCAGCAGTGGGGGGGGGGGCAGTTACTGACCGTCTGCGTAGGAACAGGACCACGACCACTACGAACAACATGGCCGCTCCTCCAACTGCTGCGCCGAAGATGACTGCTGTGTTGTTCTGAGCGATGCGTTCTAGGAAAGGCACGTAAAGAAAACACAGACATCAGAGGGATCCCATTTTTTAACTAAGCTTGTGGAACGTTTCCCCCATGTTGGTCCTCCTCTGTACCTTCGGGCAAGGTCTCAAACTGTTCCTCCACGGTGGAGCCTCCAGGGCTGCCATCGCTGCTAAGGGCCTGCACCCTGAACAGGTAGGCTGTGCCCGAGGCCAGATCGCTTATCTGTACAAAATTCTTCTCGAGTATGAGCACGATGTAGGTCGTCACATCCAGGTTGTCATCCTGGGAGACAGAAGAAGAAAGGTCATGATGAAATTCAGTAAAAAGAACCGTTCTTCCTGTATTAAGTTAGTGAGATAAATTTGAACCGTTATGGTGGTGAGTGCTCTTTCCTATAACATGTAACAGTACTGTGATCTGTCACCTTGAGGTTTATGCTGATGAAATGTATGTTTAGCTCACGACGATGGTCAGATCAGGAGCTCTGAGTGTGATTTAAATTAAATATCGAAGCAGCAGCTTTAAAGCTTGTACAGTGGTAAATGTAGACTAATAAATAAAATTAACCCTTTAATTTTATACACAGAAGGAGAATTGACAAGAGTAATGCACCTTCTTGCGGTATGTAAGTTCATAGCGGATGGGCCGGATTTGGACCCGTGGTCGGGGGGATACATCCCAGGAGAGGGACAGGCTGGTGGAGCTCCTTTCAACCAGTCGCATTGTAGTAATCTTGGGGGGATCTGCAGACAGAGGGTATATAGAGAATACTTCACACTCTTTTGGAAGTGAAAACCTAATTTTATCTCACTCCTGCAGCACGATTCGACTTGCAGAGCTATCACTGCCTCACAGATAGAATCTGTCATTACTGCAGCACAGACAGCATCACTCCGCTGCCTCATATCAGCAGCCCTCACCTGTGTAGTGCAGAGATGTAGTCAGAGCGATGGTGGATGGTAGTCTATAAGTTCGAGGCGTTGCCTGACTAGCGAACAGCGACACGCCACTATGTGCCTCCACGGTGAAGGTGTAGTTGAGGTGAGCGTCCAGCTCGCTTACTGAAACCTTGGTGTCAGTCAGGCCCACGCTGGCCGGCTCATAGCGGATTTTTTCTCCACAGGTCTGGCACGTAATTCCGTCGCAGCGCTGGCATTCAATGCTGTAGGTGATGTCAATTCGACCTCCAGTGTCTTTGGGCGGACTCCAAGAGAGGAGGAGTTTTCCTGCTGAGAGCTGAGTGGTGGTGGCCACAAGGTCTCGTGGGGCAGAGGGGAGGCCTGATAAATACAAGGATATAGGATGTTAGATAGAAACAGTGTGTGGGGGATTCCTTTTTGACATGACAGTAACATTAGAAAGTCTAAAAAGCAGTGCTGTGTCAAATCTAAAGGACGTCCTAAAATTCAGGATTCTGATGTGAGATTCAAACTCACGCCTTCATTATGAGATCAGAAGCCTTGGTGCTTTAAACCACATACTAATGTGAACAGGGAAGACGGGTGCAACAAGAAAATAATATTTAATCTCTGCATCATGTAGGATTCAAATAAAACTCTCATTAGAGATCAACGAGGATTCCTTACCTGAGCAGGGTCCAGTAGTGGGGTCAGTTGGGGCCCGGTAGAAACCGTCCATGCAGGGACAAACCAAAGCCCCAGAGTCCAGCCTCTGGGTATTAGCGGGGCACTGCTCACACTTGTCACTGGATGCTATGGCTTTGAAGAAGCCAGGCTGACATTCTGCAAACACAAAAACACATTTACATGAGCAGGTGAACAAGGACAATAGTGACTTCAGGCAACGTCCCATACGACGCAGTGCTTAGCCAGTTCCTCCAGATCACATGAAAGATCAGTAATGCTGTGAACTTTTCACCTTGCATGCAACACACCCAGGTTGAGTGGACATGTTATTGTGTCAAGGCTAAAGGTCAGATCTAGACAAGTGGCAGATATACGGCAGGGAAAACAGAGGCAAGGCTCCGCACAGTGTTCTCTACTCCACTCATTAAAACATGGTCCATTTCAACTTCTCACATGAGTCCAGCCTGAAACAAAGGTGAGTCCCTGCTCAGCCGGCACTCCTACTCTTTGCTGTGTCAACCACCAACCCCACTCTGATGCTGCTTTCTTACCGTCTCTCTCTCAACAAACACAACCAGTCATCCCACATTCCACGACAGCAAGTCAGTCAGAAATAAAAGCAACCAAAATCAGGAAAGTGCCAAGAAATAGTAGTTAAGCAGCCCAAAGGAGCGCATCCGTTTGCACTCAACAGTCCATTATATTTTTCCTTTTCAGAAACCCACGTGCAGTCTTTTGAAACTGTATCGCCTAGATAAGATAACACCTAATTTCACACGTCCAAGTTGGAGGAAATACAGGTAGAGGATCCAGCTGTGCGCAACGGAGGTGAAATACGAACTTAATACGTTGTGAAATTTTGGAGAGGGCGCGCCATAAACGAGAGTGAAAATGAGACAGCCCCCCCCTTTAACTTTGCAAGAGCATTCCAACGGCTGCTGCTCACGTCCTCACACCATCACACATTCATCCACACGCACACGAGCATGTGTGCACTACACACATGCACCCACACCCATATGTCTGCACAAAATACACATACATGTATGCAAAGCACACCCGTGGACACATGGGTAAATCTGACATCAGAAGAGGGATTAAGTCCACTGCCTGTCACCTGTTCATGTCCCTCTGCAAGGCAATTTCATCCAACACACACACACACACACACACACACACACATCTCCTTCCTTCCAAGTCGTTTGCCTGGAGTGTTCAAATAGCTTGTGGCAGATCCCATACTATGTTGAAAATAAAAGATAAAGAAAACATAAAATGGCCAATATATGGGCCAAAGGACTACAGAGGATAAAGATGCAAGAGAGAAAAGGAAGAAAGAATGGAAATGAAGAGGGGTATGGCAAGAGAGGGATCAGACAAGTTAGAAAGAGGACATGATAGCCAACTGAAATGAAGCATGAGCGAGGGATTAAAGTTCATACCAGTGACCGGGGGAAAAGCAATGAAACATTAAGTCAAAGGCAATCACACAGTTTCAATGTCAGATTCCAACAGAGGCGAGTTGAAAAGCAGAGCCAAGAACAAAGACAATATCAGATTCACTCAGCGATAGCGTCTCGGTCTATGGCTGCTTTTCACTGCGGTTCACTTGAATCAAGTTTATTTGGAAGCCGCAAGTGACCACACACGAGACGGAAAGCAAAAGGCTCCCGCTGCATTTAAGTCGCATCAAGGGGGTTTAGTCGATTGACCATGAGTATCTCTGCGACTCCATATAGCTTTTTCTATCATTGCGGTTCACCGACTTGTGGCAGAGCTGCTGTGAAGAGGCGAGTATGAACTGAAGAACATGACAACAATGATGGAAATAAACATACTTAGCATGAGAAGAATTGTGCACACTTTTCCAATGGGCTCACTCACTCCTCCCTTCAACACAGCATCTCCGCTGTCTTGGACAGCTGTTTCACTAAACAGCCACGGCTACTCATTAACGCAAATGAGGCAGAGGTTGGGCGGGACTGCACAGAGGTGCTATGAAGGAACAGAAGGTTCGAGAAAGAAAGAGGGGAATACTGTAGCCTGCTGAGGGCTGAAGAAAAGAGGGGAGAAAGAATAGCGACAGGCCAGGGCGAACTCCTCCATTGAGAAGGGGTAACAGCTGCTGCCTCAAACCCGAATTCATACCCCTACCTCTCCTCCTCGTAATCCCCAAATTCCTTCTTCCCCTCCTTTCTCTCCTCCCAGTCCACACTAAATAGGCTCCCAGCTAACCCATTAACATTGCTATTCACCACTGACCAGCAGGCAAGGAGAATGCCATGCCATTCAAGTGCTGAAAGAAAAAGCATACACACACAAGCATTACAGATGGGAATAGCCGAAATGCCACATGGCAACTGAATAGAGGAGGACTAGCCTCTTTTTGGCGCTACAGTGCAGGCTGCAATGCATTGTGGTCAGGTCTGCAGAGATGATGGCCTTACACTGTAAGCCGCCTCTATAATCAAAATGCATTCCAGTGCACACCACCCAACAGGAGGCCTGCAGCAGAGCGCCTTCACTGCAACTCCAGTTTCAGCCCGGTCCGCCACTAAAAAGGTTACAGAGTTTTTGTGTCTTGCACATGTGAGTCAGTGACAGTAAATGAGCCTCTGTTGAGGTATTTAACAAGAGGATTCCTCGACAAAAAAGAGCAAAGTCGGGGGAAAGGAAACTTCTTGGTTCCATGGAAGAGGCGGAGGGGGACTTTGGATTGTTACTGGACACAACAGGAAGCAGGAAGTGTGAGACTGATGCAGCCTTCCTTCCTAAAGCAGCCAATCAAAGCATGGAAACACAGGGGAGTGTGACCAAATGAAGAAGTTGCATGGAGACTACCAGAGTCCTGAGACAGAGTAATAAACGAAAAGGAAGCCAAAATGTGTTGACCCGACATGAACGTGGGCACTAAACCAAAGGCAGGGGGAGCGAGGCTCCTGAGATGAATGCTTTCCCTCTCATAAACAAAAGTCTCTCAGCCTCTTCTGAGCTAAAACATCTGACAAACTTCGACCTGCCATTTCTTCCCTCCCTGTTGCTACAGAGCAAGGAACTGTTTGTCATTTGAGAGGCCCCATGCTCCTTGAGTGGCTCTGTGTTTGTTTATTGAGAGTGAGTGCAGGGGCCTGTTACATTCTGGGAGCCCTAGTGGCACTCGAGTGGGAGCCCCCAAGGTCTCCCCCGGTTTGTCGGCAGAAGTTAAGATGGATGAGATGGCGACAGTGATGAATGCATGGTCGGATAGACGGATGAATGGGTAACATGGGGGCTTGACAACAGAAATTGCCCTCAGGAGTAAGTGGTAGGTGGCGCTGGGCTAAAAGGCAGAAAGGTCATGTCTGCCTCAGGGTAGTGGTGGGTTAAACTGTGCATGGCTTACAGGGGAGTCCGTGGCCAAGTAAAACAAACACATGCTCGCCGTGAGGAGGAGGAGGAGGGAGAAAAAGCAGACGGTTGCTTGTCTCATGGGGAAGGAGGTTAAATTAAATAAAGTATAGCCAGTGAACATAAAACATCTTGCAAAAATAAATCCATAAGAAATAAATACAATGTTGAGATCTTTATCAGGGCAGCTCCCCAAATATATCTGGAGGCATGTGAGTCTTTGCTTTGTCTGTACCCTCATCTGCTTCACTTCTCTTCCCAACCCCCCTGTTTTCCTTCCCGAGTTGGTCAGACCCGTAATTGCAATATGTCATGTCGTTTAGTTTGAATGCCGGGTGACAACATGTCATTAACATTTTGGGGGAATCGGGTTGTGGTGGAACAATGTGGGTCTCTGATGGGGGAGGTGAGACGGTAACATGAGCCAGGGGTCACTGAGGTAGAGGAGGGGAGCGGGGATCAGGGGCAGTAAAGGTGTAGGGGCTGATGGAAGTGTGTGCGCGAGGGAGCGAGGGAGGGAGGGAGGGAGGCAGGGAGGGACGGAGGACATTAGTCAAAAGGATTAGCTGACCAATGGAGCAGCTGTAAGGGCATTACATCTGTTTTACAATTGCACTCAGGCTTTCATCTGGGGTTGTTAACAAACACAATAAATTCCCTGATCCCTGTTGTCCTCTCACTCCTTCTGTCCACTCAGGCTCACCAACAGCAGGAGGGATACAGGGAGTGAAAAGTCGAGTCAAGGAGACACAAAACATACTCAACATGGTCTAAAGTGAAACAGATACTTCAAAGAAACCAATCCTGCTTCCAGAGGACTCAGTTGGACCACGGTCATTTGGCCACATTTCTAAAATCCAGACAGCCAGGTGGCAAACACAGCACCATTTTACTACACCACACCGAGCCAACAGGTTACACATTGGATGCTCACAACTGTCTGCTTCCTGGTTATGGGAAGGGGCCAAAATGCGACCAAATGCAATAATAAACAGAAAGACTTATCATGCAGGACAACAAAATGGAAAGTGGCTGAGCAAGGCCGCTCTGCACAGAGCGACAATGGAAAGCCCTGAGCCAACTGGTCGGGGAGTCACCGAGGGATTAGGTGACCTCCGGTTTCCGCCGCGGACTCGTCCTGTTAGCAGCGAAGGGTGGGTGGGTGGGTATTGTGTTGTGCTGGGGGTGGGGGTGGGGGTGGGATAACTGACTGACATGGGGGAAGGAAAGTGCTGACCTCACACACCAGCAGTAGAATACAATGCTTCACATTGCTCTGGACGCCCCCACCACAACACACACACACACACACACACACACACACACAGCCTCCAGGCTCAGGAATGTCACCAAGAGGAAATATGTTCCAACTTCCAACACAACGAACGCA
The DNA here is from genome assembly GCA_036024995.1 of Gadopsis bispinosus. Classification (NCBI taxonomy): domain Eukaryota; kingdom Metazoa; phylum Chordata; class Actinopteri; order Centrarchiformes; family Percichthyidae; genus Gadopsis; species Gadopsis bispinosus. The sequence goes on along the minus strand of JAVQJV010075822.1, from coordinate 9,673 downwards.
CACACTAAAAATCCAAGAATTGCTGAGGGTCAGGTACGTCATTCATTTCAGACATTTAGAAACTAAATTAGGAGACATTTAAACTTGCTTGATATTTTTTGAACAAAGTTGCTTGAACTTTGAAGAAACCCACAGCAGGTTAAAGCTGGACTAAAAAATATGTTTTATGTTCCCAATGGATCAAATGTGTAATGTCAAAAGGTGTCGCTTGCAGTGACAAAAATAGCACTTCCCCTCAGCTCTATGTAACGTCTTATTCTCTTTTCACATGTTGTTTTAGTTTTCTGGCGTTCTGATCAACACTGTTAACAGCTAGCAGCTTGAACCTCCAGCCAGCTAGACACTGTGATATTTTTGATGGAGGCCAAACCAGAGCTGAAGGAGGGAATATTGAACTTCATCAGGTGACCAGAAACAAAACTCCAAATGAATGTGGATCTGCTGGATGTGAAAATTGCTAACATTACTACTGTTTGTTTGTTTTTTTTGTTGTAAAAAATCCAGCAAACACAGGATGTCGTTATTGTCTGTGCATAGTGTATCCCAGGGTAACGTACTTGATTTAAGGCTCAACTTTAATCCACATTAAAGAGTCATAGGGGCCACTAGATCTCTTTCTTTGCTACATTTTCTGTCATGTTGTTTGCAGTAATTGCCAGCGTTCTGTTAACTCCAAATGTGGCCCAACAAGACGGTGCATGACACCACTTGAAAGTGCCTTCAGAGTCCCCCCATTATCTAACCAACTCCCTAGAGTTCAGCCCGCTAGGCAGACGTTACCTTGGCACGACATCTGAGGAATCCACAAATTCAAAGTAATCACGGTGGCTTTCAAGAGCCGAGGAAGAAAAAGAGAGGTTATATCCAGACCTTGCATCTAAATGAGCAGCGTGGTCCGATAGCATTGCAACTTATTTATCTCTGAAACGGACTATGGAGATCAAGAGCCAAGGGAATTCGGCAGAGCAGAAAATTTCAATCTGGGGATTATCCTGCAGGAATACGATTATTTCATTATGTGAATCCACCGTAAGACAACTAAATAAAATCCCTGAGATTCTGAGGTGTGGCGCTGTGTTCGTGTGTCTTAGTATACCCCCCCATCAGATAAACTGAAATTGCACAAGACTTTGGTCTTAAAAGGTTTGGGGTGACTATAATGAACCAGTTGGTTTCCTGGTACGAGCCGATTTAAAAGCTATTGGCCATTAAATGCTGGTTCTCTAGCTTTCTCTAGGACGTATTTCCAAGAGAACAATCTGCATTCCAAATCCCAACTTCATACATCATGAAGTTCACCAACGAAAACAAAAACTGACAGCAAAGGTTTACATTTCACCTTCACTAAATGTTTAGGCCTTAACCGCTATGTGAACGGGGCCGGTTGTTTTTCTCTCCCTCTCCACTAAAAACTCTCCGATTGGCAGCATTGTTCAAATTTAGCCTCTATTTATCTTTACGAGTCAGTCACGGAGAAATGTATTTACCAGTGAGAAAGAGAACTGTGCACAGTCTAAACAGTCCCATCAGGGCCGTGTGAAACGGGATGTTTAAACTCTATTGGTGTCATATTCACGACCTGCACAACAGCCAAAAATAACAGTCGCTGTGTGATTTCAAGAACAACAAGAACACAACACACGAAGGAAAATGTTTTTGTTTGTCAATGTGTTATACTTGAGACAGCTTGCGCAACAGTTCTGTCTCTTGATGAAATTTCATTGAGGACCATAAAATGGTGATGGCAATTATGTGTTGAGATAAGAATCTATCAAATAAATACACAACGAGAGGCTGAAGATTGGGGCTAAAATAGAAAGACTACTTCAGGGACAGGCAGGATGTGGGGAGAGAGGTAGAGGACGGCAAAATAGATGACACAAAGGCAAAAAAGCATGCAGAACCAGTAGTTACTTCACTTAAAAAGCACAAACACACCCAAGTCAATTACTACCCACACAAATCACTCACCGCAGCGTGCAGTCACAGGACTACAACTTAGGTCACCAACTGTCTATTACATCAGCTGAGGATGAGTTTGGACACACAGACTGAAAGGGAAGGAGGGGAAAGAGAGAAAATGGTTTACTGGAACGTCTTTGGCGCGAGGAATAATAACTTTACTGGAACTCAGTGGACAGTTGTTCCACCAAGACACCAAACTGCCCTCAGCAATCCAGATATTCCACATTGTGTCTTCCTTTTTAAATACGGCCTTGTGGGAACCATGATGTGGGATTAAGCCTTATCTGCTGAGGCTTGAGTGCGGCTGATGAGGTGTGGACCTGGACAATTAAACACAATCCTGAAGACCAGCCAGGGCAGCCCGTGGCCCTTTGTGGGGTGACACACGGTACGCTGTTCCATTGTGCCAGGGAGGATTATGGGTAAGGGAGGGAGTGATAGGCAACAGAGGAAAACTGTGTCAGTGTCAACAGTGAGTCACAAGTGGACTCAAGTACTGTGCTTACAGTAAGAATACTTTTGGGGTACGTGTGTTTTATGCTGCTTTGTGCTCCTCCTGTACTACAATTTAGTAAATATTGTACTAATTACTATTCAAATTAAGGTTTATATACAAAATACATACAGCAGTTAGATGAAATTACCAGTACAGAAAATGATCTCTGCCATAACCAGCTACAACATCAAAATGCTGCTAATATGTTAATTCATCAGTAAACATGTGTCTATATATATATATAGAAGCCATTCTGTATAATTAGTAGTTTAGTAGTAGTTTTTTTGATATTTTGAGAATAACTTAATAATTTTACAATATGGTAAACTGACTATTATTACTATTATTTTTACATGTTACTTAAGTAAAAGATTTGAATATTATATTCACAAGAGAAATATTTGTATTATCATTGCATTTTATTAGAATTAAAAATAATGATAATCAGTCGTTTTAGTGCTGCATAAGATGGTAAAGCAGCAAGACAGGGTTAGGAGAAAAGAAAACAAATACACAACAAAAAGAGTAAAGACTTGTGAGTATTGTGGTCAGCTTCCAGTGTGCGTACTCCATTTCTTTTTATAGTTGACCTAACCCTTTATAGTCTGCAATGCTTTCATAAAAACCAAAATCCCGTTTTTGTGCATGGCTGCTGCTGACTGATGTGATTTACTACCAGTTCATAAAAGCTTTTACATTTGCTGTATGTCTGTGCGCCACAGGAAGTGATGTGTTGTAGCTTTAGTTTGTTTGTCCGAAACAAGGGCTCATGAAGAGTAACAGCCACCAAGAGAAGAGTGCCACACGCCACCTTCAGAAACCTCCACCGGGAGTTTAAGGAAAAGAGATCCTAGAAACGCAGTTTACGGACGACTGATCTCGAAGCCAAAGACACCGCAGCGGCAAGCGTCGATGAGGAGACGGAGACGAAAGACAGATAAAGTCACAGATTTCTACTTTAACAGGTCCCACAGGGCCGAGGAGTCATAAAACCAAGTGAACACATCAGTTAACATGGAAACTTTCAACCTAAGTAAGAAAAAAACGCCACAATTGAAGTTTTGTGGTTTCTCTCCATACAGCACACAGCACAGGAGAGAAGTGGGGAGAATGATTAACTGTGTGTTGGTATGAGATTCCACTTAAAGCCCTTCGAGCCATTCATCTTGGCCCCGCACTGCAGCCCTGTGATTCATTTCCACCTTCATCTAGGGCTACAACTGCCCTCATACGTCTTCCGACCTCCCATTTAACTTCATCTCGGTAGTTTTTGGGGGGGTTTCTTTGTTTAGTCATTTTTATGTGAGGGCTTGACCCGGAGCTGCTCTCCCCCCCTGGGAATTCCACAGGTCCGGAGTAATATTGGGAGGCTCCTCTCAGCAAACTGATCAGGAATGTACCAACTATGGGGGAGAGGAGGTGTAAGTGGAGGTGGGTTCCTCTGGCCTCGCAGGGAAACACAGCGCTTCATTGTTCTCCTACCTTTACATTCCATTCCTCACCTCTCCGTGTCTTAAAATCACACCCCTCCACTAAACACAACCCTGTCACTTTTGCATGACTTTTCTTTCATTCCTTCCTGCCTCTCCTCCTCCTCGCCCTCCCTAATCATCTTACCTGGCACTTTCCCGCAGCTAAAAATGATGCACTGACAGAAAACTTCAGCACTTTTTTCAGTTTGTTGCCAATGGGAGTGTGGACAGCAATTCTATTACAGGCAGGTTGCATGTGGATTTACAACCGTTGCCCAATGTGTGTGTTCCCGAGTGTGATTAAGGGTATTCATACCGGTGTTTGTGTGTTTCGGGTCATGCATGTGTGTGAGTGTGCTTCAAACGCGAGTTCCAGAAAAAGCAGGGGAGGAGGAGGAGGAGGAGAAGCACTTGGGGCTGATGGGAGTCTTTAGGTGTTCTATCATGGAGCAGATCTCAAAAGGCCCTTGCATGCCAGCCTGTGTTGTATGCACACATACACTGCTGGAGCCACACAACACACCCCAAAGCTGAGGCTCAGTATGTTCACGAAAACAGAGGGAGAAAGAGGGAGAGAGGATCATGTACTCGGCATGCCCGCTCACAAGAGTCTCTATATTCTGTGATGCCTGAGATGAACAAAGTCAGTGAGGCTCCTCCCGCTGCCTCCCCTTTACCCCCCACCAGCCTTGAAGATGCTAATCCATCACAGTACAGTAGTCCTCTGGCTTCTTTGATCACTTTCAGTCCCTCTGACAGCCCTTCCCACAACAATAAAAAGGCGTCTTTGCGGGACTTAAAACACAACTATGGCTCAACTACAAAGTCAAAGAACTGAGTCATGGTTGGACTTCGTAGCACACCCACAGATAAGAGAACAGATGATAATGAAAGAGGAGGAAATCACCTGATGCAACAGGCTGTAAGTTATGAACTATGAGAAGTGTTGTGAAAGGTGAAGTGAAGTGAGCACGACTTCAGCATTCATTAAACCACTTTATAAATATTTGGCTTCAAAGTCAGCCATGACTGTGGCCACAAGAAAACGCCATTAAATAAGATTTGTGCACAACGAGTTTAAAAAAGACTTTATGACAAATTTCTTTCAGACCTGAATGGCAAAGTGTTCATTTAGGCTTTAAAAGCTGTAGGTGAGACTTGAATGTGACACCTTCACACTGAAAACCTTTCTCGCTGTCCAATTTGAGTTGAGTTTGAACTGAGCAAGGATTGAACAAACCTTTCCACAGAACTGTACATCTGGCTAAAGTCATAGCTGAATAGCAAAAGCAAATTTCCCAATTTTATAGCTATTGGTTCACGGTCAGGGATGATGCCGGGACATGTACAAGTAGGCCTCAGCATTCCTTCCATTGCAGTGGAGCCATGTTAGCCAAAGGGAGAATTCCATTGAACAATGATAATAACACCTATGATAAATATCTGCAGTGTGCCATATGGGCTTGTTTTACAACCTATGGCAATTAAAATAAAAAGTAAATGTTGACTCATGCCAAATGGTTGCTTCAAAGACACACTCTCATGGGAACTGCTTCCGGGTTTACACCCAGACAGGCTGAAGTGCCTGAGGGCGGAAAGACTTTTACAAATGCTCGGAGCATGAGCATGCCCTTACCTTCACACACGTCGTTGACTTCTTCATAGCCTGGTTTGCACTGGCACTGTCCAACTGGTACTACCCACTCCCCATCCACAGTGCAGTAGATGCGAGGCCACTCCTCGCTGACGGCGTTATCCACGCACACCCCGCTCACTTCCCTCAGCGCCTGGTTCTCACCTCCAGCCACGGTCTCGGGGAAAGACGCAAGGCTATTCACTGTGGCTGGGCATGTTTTGTAATAGACCCTGACGGAGAGAAGAGCGACACAGGCACCGATGTCTTGAAAAGCCAAGTAGAAGCCTTTTCGAGACAAGCTCTCCACCACTCGGGTCTCAGTGTTGATGCGCAGTTCATTTCTGCTGGTGATCTCATCAGGCGCTATGGTAGCCACTTTCTTAAACTGGCCCTTGCGGAAGGTAGTGCCCACATCTGCATCCGACTCAGACGTGAAGAGGTTGAAGGTTTCCTTGCACGTCAGCGAGGCGCCATCAAAAGAGTTGCAGTCGCGTACAATAAACTGGAGCTCAACAAAAACCCGTGAAGCAGATGGACGCCGCTGGATGAAGGTGGTGCGCAGCCAGTTGTCCTGCTCACGTTCCCCAACATTGCAGACAGAGTAGGTATAGAACTGAGAGCCGTTCAGGGTCCTCTGGACGACCTCCCACTGAAACAAAACCACACAAACCAACAAGGTAAGACCCTAAGCATTCTGGGCTGAACAAAGGCAATAAGGGAGGCAAAAATAAAAGGAGACACTTCACACGAGGGTCCAACCACTGTAATCTAAACCAGGAACCCATGGCTCTACACGATGCTGAATATTCACCTATCCTTCACAGCAGTCAGACATTTCTGCGACATGGAGAACTCTTACACACTTTACAACACAGAAAACCTCAAGAACTTTGTGTGAGAAACCATTTCTGACAATGCAAAGATACCAACAGATTTCCAATTTTCACAGGTCTTTCGCAGGCTGCTGCTACTGTTGGCATCTTCCCCAAATAGGGTTGCAGCTCGCAAATAATGCTGCTGCAAAAATCTTTGAAAGAAAATTGACAGCATGTTTTAACGTAACCTTGGCTGTTGAGGAACCACAGACCCCCGGCAGAGGCAGAGCGTGTGGTTTGCTCCCTGCGTGTAGCCACCGTGCTATTAATTAAAGGAATGTGCTTTGTTGGCTGAGTGTGCGGCTCTGCTTATAAACTTGATGTACAACAGTAGGACCAACACCGCAATTAAACAGCCGGTGAACATTTTTTATAAAGGGCCTTTAAAACTTAAAATAATAATTATCACAAGTGATGATAGTTACATGAGAAAGTGTGCACAATAAAAAAAAAAAGTCCAACAAACCTCAAAAAACAGAACAACACCTGATGCTTAGTGCAAAAGAAACGAAACTCAAGTTTCACTGTGCTTATTTAAGTGGTGCAACCTCTCTTAGAAGAAGCTGGGTGAGCCGCAGTGAACAGCACGCCTGCACATGCCTTTGAGTCATCAGCACATGAAATGAGGTTATTTACAGTGAATTTGCCTGACTGGCCAATTACTTTGAAACCACAATATGGAAGAAGGCACACATGCCTAGCAAAGAGATAACCACAGCATTTCGGTGTAATAATATAGCTATTCTCTAGACGCATCTCTAAACGTGGCCATTGTACCCTGGTTTAACTGAAAGGTAGCTCTGGCTGATTGGCTCCAAAAGCCTGAAACCCCTCCCCCTCTAAAAAGAGGTACCACATGCTGCAAACTTTAAAAGTTAATTGCTCTCCAACATACAATTCTGAAGCTGAAGCCTTGAAACCGCAAGAAGCCACAAGTATTCCCATTTCAGAGCTTGCAGCTATTCTGTCTGCCTATGCTTTGGTGAAGCCCAGACATGCTCTGCAGGCAACTCCTGGTACAATCCTACAACTCCTCTCATGTCCTTACTCAGGTAACTAACAGGCTCTAACTGCCAGATCTTATAGTAATCTGACATGTATACATACGAGGCCCACTGAACAGATAACCATGAGTCAAATGGTCACATATTTTGCACTGGACGCTCTGAATTCTGCCGGGCCCTTCCTGTGCATATTCTCAGCGCGGACTCATCCTAAGGCAAATTCCAAGTGGAAACGTGGGAGCTGGAGGAGACGCCAGAGCGTTACTCACCCCGGGCTTTTCTCCCTGATCTAACGGCCATGTCAACCAGCCCAGTTCACCTCCTGCTGCCTTCATATCCAAAAGCACCTCTGTGGAGACACAAGAACACCGTGAGTACATGAAGACAAACCATTAAACTCATCTGAAAAGATCATATTTACAAATGGGAAAACATTTACAAATTACAGCGATTTTAAAGTTGCTGCATAACAACCTTTAGGAGGTTGTTTTACTGGCCACACGTACTGTATCCTCTTCACTTGGCAATAACTAGACATAGACTTTAATACACCTTTGTCAAACTAATGGGTACAACATTAACACTGTGTGCACAATTAAACAAGACAAGAGAAATGAAGAAGAAAAAAGATCACAATGTGATCCATACATTTCAGAAACGAACTGCCTCCAGAATTCACCTGCTTTTCTAGAGCAGCGCACATGCAGCTACTCTCTCGGCCCAAGTGATTATTAGTTATTAACTACAAAACGTCAAGGAGGCACATTTTTATACACTTAAAGCGCTTTCATGAATCACGAGTGCAGGCTGTGCCTAAATGAAGAAAGTGTGTTTAGTGGTTTAAAAGTTTCTTAAAGGAGGTTCCCCGCATGTCACGCGTGCTTCCCTTCACTAAACTTAAGAAGGAGAAGAAAAAAGTAAAGTCAACTTTTGAGAAATTTTTTTTTTTTTTAAAGACACCCACCTTCTTTAGTCTGCAGTGTAATTAATATGCCGTTAATGAGCACATATGAAAATAATAAAGGTCTGACTCCACGGAAGAAATCCATTTGGCAAACTTCTCCTTCTGCTCTCTGGGCTGCTGGACTCGGATGGGACTCTGAGAGCTGCGCGCTCCGCGGCTCATTCACAAACTCCGCCTGCTGGAATGTGTGCGCGTGTGCGTGGGTGTGTGCGTGCGTCCGTCCGTGCGTGCGTGGGTGCGTGGGTGGGTGGGTGAGCATGGTGTGTTTTCACGGGCAGCGGTGGACGAAGGGGGGGGGAGGATGGTGGCACAGAACCTACCACAGCCTGCAGGGACCGTCAGAAACCTCGCAACGTGCCGCACATCGGGGCCGCGCGGGGACAAGCCGCGGAGGTTGACGTTCCAGGTACAAAAAAAATGAAAGCAATCATCTCTGTGTCAACACAACATTGCGATTTTGACTCATGTAAAAGTATAAAAGTACAGTGTAAAAATGTGACATGTAACAGTCCTGTGTTAAAAGTCTTACTCAACCGAAGTATTATCAGCAAAATGTACTTAAAGTGTCAAAATGCAGAAATGGCTCCTGTGAACGATTTTATTAATATTATAAATTACTACTGTTTTTGCATGAGCAGCATTTTCATGTTGTAGCTGGTTGTATAGCTTAACTTGTAACAACGCATCGTATTTTACATACTGATCTTTTGGGTGTAGAATTTGAATCTGAAAAATCACTGGTCAGATAAATGTAGTCGAGTAAAAACGTGCAACATTTCCCTCTGAAATGTGTTGGAGTAGAAGTATGAAGTCACATAAAATGATGTTTTATAAAATGTTAAGTACAAGTACTTTAAACGCGTACTTGAGTACAGTACTTGAGTAAATGTACGAGTCACGTTTCACCGCTGATAAAAAGTGCTGTACTCTGTGCCCGCAGTGCATCCGTGGAGGCCTGAGATATTGAAATACTGCATTAAGGCTACAGAATGAGTTAAGAGACTAACTTAATAAATAAAGAGTTGCATGGATATTTGTGGATCCTAGAGAACATTTGCACTAATGCCAAGAACACCAGTGAATTAGTCACCAACAATTTACATAATTACATAACATAATAACAATTTTATTGTTAAAGGAATTTATCAAGGAACCATGCCAAATATTTGTTGGTTCCAGTTTCTTGAAATGTGGAGATGTGCTGCTTGTCTGTCAATATATGTCACAGAAAATAAAGACAAGCAATTTGAAGACATCATCT
>JAVQJV010075820.1:0-10098 GCA_036024995.1 Gadopsis bispinosus | reverse complement strand
TCACTTAACACGAATCTGATTGGACGCTGATGCCGCTGAGTTGGGGCTGTAAAAAATAAACCCATTTCAATATATCCTGCGTTTTTCTTTCTATTTCCTCCGTTTTTCTTGTGACTATTGGTTTTGTTGCTCCTCTAGGTCCCACCAAAATTTAAGACGATCTGTTTTAAGATTTTTTACAATTATTTTATTATATTTATTGTAAAGGACAGGGAGGGCTGAGCCCTGCTAGCCCATTGATACCAGCCGCCCCTGCTTAAAATATTTCGAACTTTTCATTAAAATAAAACCCAATTGTTACAGGGTCTTGAAAAACACACACGACTGCATTGAAATGCAACGACAATTACCACAACAATAACTGCTAGTTTTTTTTACTCTCAACAGTGACAACATTTGTGCAACATGATTAGCACATCATCTATGTTGCATTTCCCCTCATTACATGCCCATATAGTGACTAAACAAAAGTGACATCTACCACTTAGCTACTGCTTTTGCATGTGCTGTGTTCTTATTACCGTTGCAACTAACTTGAACTAATAAATATTGCTTGTTACCATTTACTGGTACATATCAGATATTTGTTAAAAGGCCAACGGACCTCGAGCTACACTGTGGATGTGTTGACTTACTGTCATCAGCAAAGTAGCCTGGGGGGCAGGTATCGATGCAGCTGGAGTTGAGTGTGTTGACGTAAAGGCCTCTTCGACAGGAGAGACAATCGCTGACTGATCGTCCGGCACATCTCTCGCAGCCTTTATAGCAGCGTCTACAGCGACGAGACACTATGTCCTCGTAGTGTCCCAGTGGACAGTGGCTGACACAGGTTCTACACACACAGGTAGGACGGTGCAAAGAGAATCAGAATTAGTATATGGACGCTGGTCTTGGTGGGGAGATGATTTCATTGGTTAAACCGGAGCTTGAGGACCTAAATATTGTGAGCTCAGACTGGAGACCAGTTACAGTGAAGCAGCAGGTATTTTTGTTGTAACACACTTGCATATGTCATTTAAAGGCAGTGAACTTTAATTTGAATGGGATTTGGAACATGACATCATTTAACACCACATGACACCTATGTACTACAGCTGGTGGCAGCTTTGTGTCTGCATTACACTGTGACAATGGTTAGCTTATGTCACCACATGGCTTCTATGGGTGGCTCTGTTTTGATTTGTGGCTTGTAGTTTTAGCCAGTACAGCAAAACAGACCATCTCTTTGCTGAATGATTTAACAAATGTATTACTTGCTGCGTACAGGTTACTCGTTTTCAAGAGCAATGTCTTGTCGTAATGACACGTCACTTGGTCCATTGTTAATATAAGAAATATTGAGGAGTGCAGCTTTAACGTTTGTGACTTTCCACTTTATCCTGTCTGGTTCCATTTCCTCCTGTCAACTCTTACCTGCCACTTTTCAAGCTGCCCAGGCTGAAGTGGACACAGTTGAGGCAGTGGTCAGCATCTGGTCCGTCACAGCCCTGATCTCCACACTCACTGTGGCATGGTCCTTAATGAACACCACATTGATGATGATCAGCAACACCACCTCTGTCATCACCATCATCATCATCACCAGTGCAAGCATTTGATAAATCTCTTCCCACAATATGCTCCATTCATTATTGTATCACATGGGAACATGTCCACTCTGTCCACACACAAACACACACAAACACATGTTTATATGTATGATATAAGTAATGGAAATAATTGATCACTAAAAAAAGTGTTCTTGCAGACTACACACTCCTTGAGAATTAGATATATACAGTATATTTGTTCTTTCAGTTTAGATGTGAAAGTTTAGAAAACCTTTTGACTTTTTGATTCTCTCACCATTGTACTCGTCCTCCTCCTCCTCTTCCAGCTCTGGCTCCTCCTCTGGGATCTCCGACATCCTTGACTGGGCGTGCTGAGCGCTGTAGGGCTGGTAAGGGTTCTGAGATGTGCCATAAAGGATCAGTGTCCACTCTTTTAGGTTGCCTGTGCCATGAAAACAATAATCACTTGGGTTGCTCTGGATAAGGGTATCGGCTTCAACTGTAACATTAAATCTAAATGTAAACATGTAGCTGGACCTTACCCAGAACCTCAGGGTTGCGTAGCTTTGACAGTGAGTCAATAATCTCCAGAGTCCATGTGCCCTCTGCCCTCTCACCCCAGAAATGAACTGTCATGAACTCCCAGTTCCTGAAGCCCTCACTGGAACTGTCAAACAGCCTGTAAACATAACAGTGGGGTGAAATGAGACATGAGAAAATTAAAGCTCCATGTTCATGGGCTAAGTTACACCTTAATGCCATTTACACGTGATGAAATCTTTGGTCGTCAGTCAAAAATGGTGGCCTTAGATTGTACTGTGTGAAACACGTCCAGTTTAGAGCTGTGGAGACCAAAGACAGCCCGTGTCAGAATTCTGAGTGAGAAATGTAGAACCTCTCAGATCTCACAATGTATGTACAATGTGTCGCATTTACGTACCCAGCAATCGGAATATGACATGAAATTGTTACCGTGCCTTAACATTAACAATCAGCTGCCTCCAGCCACCTCTGAGAGAACAAAACCTTCTGCAAAGAACCTGCTCCAGTCTGTCTGCTCACTTGTGCTTCTAACCTGACAAAAGTTAGAAACGTCAGAATTGTGACAAGCTCTGGCAAACCCTGCCGTGTGTGGGCGTTCAAAGATGTCACCATCCTGCCGACTGCTGAGAGAGAGAGAGACAGCCGACTCAAGCCGAGTCCGAGCACTCCTGAGGATGCAGAGTACTCCAGAGAGCTGGCCCACACCAGAATCGACGAACATCTGCTACATGTCCCCCCTCCCCTATAGAACAAATTCTCTGAACCACCAGGTGAAACTTTTCCTGTGATATTGGGCTTGATGCCCACGATTACTTAGAGTAATTAAGAAGTGTTAGGTCATACTGTAAATAGCATCTCCCATCACTCTAGACATGATATTGAATTGCATAAAGTATTTCACTACCTCCCAGCTGCTGAAGGGTGCATTATGGTGATTTCACTGGTTAACAATAATGATTTCACCCACTTGGCCGTCTCCTGGGTTTCCACAAATTAACACATCTTGCCAATATACCCCATCTATCCGGTATACGGTGGCCCTCATTCAGTCATTGAAAAGTCTGTCGCTGTATTCTCAAGAGTGATGATGGTCTTGGTATTTCGGCCGTCTGCAGTAGTTTCGTCGACTTCTTCTTTATCTTTTATCTTTTATCTTTTTATTAGTTGTTCATCACTGTGTTCATCGCATTTATTTGACTGAGTGCAACACTGTGGATGACTTCCAAGAGAGACTGTCTGAAAATGTGGGGCATTATTGCCGTCTGTCGAGGTCGGACAACACATTGCACACAATTAGTTCTTTTCCAGCAGAACCCAACCAACCGTAGACTGTGTCCCAGATAAATATTTGCATTAAAATGAGTCTTGAATAAAATCAGATGGGCAAATTGGTTAAACGGACGCATCTGCCAGAGCAAATAAAACATGAGCTCAGATTGGTCTGGTTCCCAGGCTATGTTTCAGCATACTTTCATAATACTGCCACAAAAGATCTTCTAGTAGAGCATAGGGAACTAAATTCTTCTTCATGCCATTTAATATTGTTGCCTGTCTTGTGACATCCATTCATGTGGGTAAATACAAATTCTCGCAAATGTTTGTTAAATGGATGTAGTTGTTAGCTTACATGGTCACTGGGTCAAAACTGAGTTCTGTTTTTTGGAGTCATTTTACCTCATCTGTACAATGTGGTTTGCTAAACGTGTCACTGCTTCCTAGTGGACACGTGCTTTATACCCCCGATCCGTACAAGTATAACAGAAACACATGGCGACATGTCCAAACAACACCAAACATCCAAACAAAACCGTTCGCTTACATGCAGCCCAGAGAAGCACAATTTCTTTCTTTTTTTCAGACTTTTCATTTTTGAGTGATTGGGGTGATGGTAATTTTAGATGAAGTTAGGCCTATGTCAGACCAGGAAGCCCCCTTGTTCATGAAAAGCTGTAGGTTACTTAGGTAGGCAGTGTAGGAAAGTGACTCTGAGATTTCTCCCTCACTCCAATACAATGGAGGTAAATGGAATTTCCACAGACCCCACTGTGGACAGTTTTCACAGGGATTACTTCTTCGGGAGGAAACAGTCTGAAAAACGCTAGACAGTGCAATCTGTTTATCCATTTACCTCAGTGCTATTGTTATTACTGCCTGTTAAAAGGTTTTTTTCCTTGCCACTGTCTCCCAGTGCTGCTCATGGTGGGAATTATTGGGTCTCTGTAAATTAAGAGTCGGCCTAGATCTGCTCTATATGAAAAAGTGCCCTGGGATAACTTTATTATGATAAATTAAACTGAATTAAATAGTGCAATTATATACTCTCATACTTTTTATATATACCTTTTTCCTACATATAACACAATGGCACGCTATTTTAAACTCTGTTGAGCAAACAATTTCCCTAACCTGATCAGTACCTAGTTATAAAATATATGTTGCAATATTTGTTGTCTTGTTCTGGCAGGGCAGGTATGTGTGCAGGCGTATGGACTGAGCAGCACTGTCAGTCAAACGTTTGTATGAAATGACAATAAAAGTTACAGACAGTGCTGCAGCAGGCACTGAGAAAGAAAGAAGTGGTCAGTGTCATTTCAAGCAAACTCAGATCATTAAAACCTTTGTGAAATAAAAGTAGTAAGCTACCTCTTATCCACTGATGGCTTCCAAAAATAAACGTCCGTCTACATTCCAAAAGGCGTTTTCTATGGTTTTATTCATAAGCATATTATGATGAGCACCCAGTATGACATTGAACGGCACTCTGTGAATATCAACAAAGAGGATGAAGGACCCACAAGGGAAAGCAGGGCAGCGAGAAAAGGCAAAATGTGAGAATGTAGAAACAAACACAGTCGAACTATTTCGAGTGATGGGAGCTGTATGCACCTGTCATTTAGCCTGTGTGTGTGTGTGTGTGTTTTTGTAAGCTTGATTTATTTTCTTACTCTGCCTTTGTATTTCAAGAATGCTGCTCATGAATCATTTTAAACTTTCTAGATTCCAAAACTGAATCCAATCTCTCACAATGATTCAAAAAAATCTGTAATTGTTTTTAAACACTTACAGCTAGTATTTAGGTGAATACAGAGAATATAGTTGGTGTTTGGAACATACCTCATCGCGGCCTGCAGGAATACACTGGGTGTGACTATAATAAACATTTAGGTACATTGAAACATAACATTTAATAAAATCTAAATTCTTGGAAAAATTGGAAATAGTGAAAGCTGCAGATGAAACTGAAACTGCAGCATCTGCATGGATAGATAGATCTGGGGAATTTAGTAGAAGTGACCCTTTAATAAAAGGCCAGTGTGAAGTTTATATATAACTGGACAGTGTAGCGCTCACCTCTTGGCCAGCAGCTGTGATCTGGTCCCAGACGGAGAGATGAGGTTGATCTCCAGGTCTCCTCGTCGTGGGTGGACTATCAGGACCTTGACAACCACATGCTCCAGGTGATCCACATGCTGCTCGGGTTCTGCTGAACACCCAGAGGTGCTTATGCTGCTGTTCAGGCTTTGGCCAGCATGGATGTACCTGGGACAGCCATAATAGAAAATTAGAATATAATGCCTTCATGCGTATCCTCCTCAAGATCCAATACGGCACTGTGTCAGGATGTGAGGTAGGGTCAGCAGCAGACTCTGAACAAACTACTGAAACAATAGTGAAAAGGTTTGACAATGAAGCCACTGCCACCTGTTCTGCTAAGATCTCAACATAACCAATATTCTGACCTCCTCAAGCAATGCCGTGTTAAGATACTTTTCCATTGGTCTCAAAGAATGTCCAGTGGCCATAGACGATTCCGCTGCGTTCTGCCCCCTTGCACAGTGATTGTGAACCAGGAGAAGTTGTACCTTAGGGGCTACTTCTGCAGTTGCTTTGGGCACATGGAAAGATTGTAGAGTAGCTCAACTAATTTGAGAAAATGGAAATTACAATTTCAATAAAAATACATCCACATATTGAGTCAGCTGCAACACCTGAAAACCAGGTGCTGAGAATGCAGGCGAGCAGGGAGGTTGAAACATTTAGGTAGAAGAAACTGGTGAAAATGTTGGCTAAAAGAAATGGATAAATGGTTGAAATTGGTAGTGTTGGTGACTGTGTAATTTAGTTCATTTGACAGGGCTGGGGGTGGGGGGTACGTCTGACAAAAATGGTTGGAAACACAGTCCAGGCACATATACTATTTAATCCTCCAGGTACACACTCATCATACTGGAGTGACAACCATATACGTTTAGTTCTTCCAGCTTACTCCAAGTCCTCATCTAACTCCTCATCCTCACCACGTGGCTTCAAACAGCCCCACTGGAAGTCAAGGCCTCCTGCAGAGATGCACTAGACACTCTCCACACCACAAAGTCTATCCATGAAAATATGGAAGAGCCCAGCGTCCATTGAGAATCTGTTTGACTTCCTGTTGAGAATGCAAACATGGCTCTCACTACAGTTATATAGGCAATGAATGGCTTATAATAATGGCCCTAGTACTGTACCTCCATACTCCCTGTTTCCCCCACAAGATACCCCAGGGCACACGGTCATAAGTCTTCTCCAATATCAACAAAACATATGTAGCCCGATTAGACAAAGTCCCATGAGCCCTCGAGTATTCTTGCGATGGTAAAGACCCAGTCCACGGTTTCACGACCAGAACAGAATCTGCATTAATCTGAATCTTGGGTTCAGAAATGGTCTGAAGTCGACAACCAGCACCCTGGCATAAGCTTTCACAGGGAGACTGAGAAAAAAACCCAACTCTATGCTCTTATTTTTTGTGTGTGTTTAAGTATTGAAGGATCCATTTGCAATTACATAATGTAAAAGCACTATGAATGGCACTAATGACAATTTCAGTAGTTTCTAAATTATATATGTGTTGAATGATGGCTGTGGCTTTTATTGTATTGTATGAATTTATATAAAACAATTGCACATTTTTATTTAATGTCACACTCACTTTTCTGCTTATGTGTCCAGCCAGGTTTAATTTCTGCAGAAAGTGTACGGGCAGCTACTGGCCGCACCTGCCTGCGATTCACCTCACCTGGTGCGTCGCTCAGGCGTCTGACTGCAGGTGTGCTGAGGAGGAACAGTCCTCCACTTCGTGGCCTCCAGAACCATGGCCTCTGCATCCACCAGGCCAAAACCATACAGGTGGCTGACTGATTACAAAAGAAAAGAGTAATTATGCTTCCATGATTATGGAAGGATTCAGTGCTGTTGAAATGGCCTTCATTCATTTTACTTAAATATGACAATAGAGTTTCTAACATGACCTAAAGCAACAAAACATTTTCATAATTAAAAGTAACTAATGTATATATTATTAGAAGTAGAATGCAGTGTACCTCTGTGTCCAGCAGCATTGGTCTTCCAGTCATCAGCTTTCAGGTGGACTGGTCTGGATGTTTTCACCAGAAGATGTTGCACATCCCTCCATGTCAGCAAAAGGCTGCAGAAAACAAAGGCACTGCTGATCTGATGTGGCCAGACAGAAAGACCTGACCTTTATCTTTGTTAGCTCTGTGACACCATTTTTGGCAGACTGTTCCATAGGTCAACTTTATCCTTTACAGTGCATTCACACATGTAGACACAAAAATCAATCATTGTTATCTGAAGCTAAAAGGATTAGACTGGTGATCTTCTACAGTACTACTTATTGTCAGCAAATCCCATGTACAGACCCAAGCCAACAATGACAACAAGTAATGTGTGTGCATCCAAAGACTCATATATCTTATTCCTCTGTGCCATAGAGCTCCATCGTTGTCCAAAGACTATTAAAAACACATCAATGAGTTGTTCTAGACCACCAAATATCTATTAGCACGCAGATCAAAACAGTCCCTGACAAATCCACTGTTTCATTATCTTTTGCATAAAACTACAGTGTCCAGCTGCTGAAAAATGGAGGAAAAGTCTGGATGTAAACTTTAGTGCTGATACTCGAGTAATCTATAACCAAAGTTGTGAGCTGAAGCAGGCGTTGACCTATGGACTTGGATCTGGTTATCCTGGAGGAGAAATGCCAGTGCAGTACACTGGGACCAGAGGCTTCAGGCACAGGGGCTACACCCAATCTGCATTGGACTGACCGAAGGCTCTAGGTTTTTGGAGGTCGGGTGTTGCTCCAGCTTCCCCAACAGCTCAAACCTGTTTCCCAGCTGGATTAACCCGAATGGAGGGGTTCCTAACTCGTTTCTTGTCATCCCAGATGACAATCCAGACCTCCGAAGGAGTGGGTGTGGAACAGTTCCGATTCTTGGGTTTAGCACCAAGCCTGGGCCTGGGATCTTCCTCATGGATCGATTGGATGATCAGCAGCTCCAGCTCTGTGATGACAGAGGGACCAACCGAAGGAAGGGTGGTGTTGTTGTCAGGGAAGTGTGAGGCTTCTGCTGCCAGTGAGTCGATGAGTCGCTCATCCTCTTGAATTTAATAAAGCCTGAAAATCCGGCCTTCAAGTTCGCCAGTTTTTTTAGTTAGCTGAAAGCATCCAGCACAGTCCAGTGGAGACGTGAGTGGAGGCATCAATATAAAAAAAGTAACTGCTGGGTTAGTTGTAGCAAGGCTGCTGACAACAGACAAAAAGTAAAGTGTGAAAAGTCCGTGATGGCAGATGCCAAATCAACTCCTTAAGAAAGATCCTATATGGGCTAAGTAGATTATTCGATTCTTTAATAATCCCAAAGGGAAACTGCAGCATTATAGCAGCTACTTCACATATGTCTCAAAAAAACACGAGTGGTCATTTTGTGAAAGCTAAATTGCTAGCACTGGAGCCACTTATACACTACACCAAGGAAACAAGTTGTCCTGACTAAACAAGAAAACAGGTCATTTCTTATTGCGTTTCTGATCTGACACCCTTTCGTCAGGATGATAATATTTGTCAGTGCCTTCCAAAACCATCCACACCAAGTTTCTTCCTTTGTTATTTGCATGTCCTCAGCAGGTCCTTGTGTGAAATGTGAATACAGATTGCATTAGGTGTTGGGAAAAATGGCCAAAGCTGTGCACCAGAGGATAATAAAGATAAAAGGATATTTTGGTCGGTGTTGTCAGGCATAATGAGCTTTCCAAAAGGACACCTTCCCAAGAACTTGATGTGTTATTTTAATCATAAGTGGAAACAGCTTACATAGAGTAAATGGCCACAGAATTACATAACCCAGCATTAACTGGAGGTCATGTGCATTTCATCAGAAGTCTATTTCCGTTTTACACTTTATGCTGCTTTTATCTTTAGACACCCCTTAATGAACATTAAGTATAAATCAGAACAGAAGCTTTGAAATTTCTGAAAGAAATTGGGGAAATATCCTGCCAACAAAGAATGGAGAAGTTATGATATTTCTGGGTGGGAAACTATGCAGTATCTACACAAGAGTGTCTTGACACAGCACCCACAGGTCAGCTGTCAGCAGAGGACCTTAGCAGACATGAGGACAGACAGACAACAGACAGGCAACAGATGGTGAAGCATAAGGGGAGGACAGAGTAATGAGATGATTGTGACAGAGTAATCTCGACTGACTTGGCCTCCAGGGCGAGAGCTATGATTCCAGCCACAATGGGAGCAGAGACAGAGGTGCCAGTATGACCATCAGTGCAGCGCTGCCGGAGGTCAGTGGTTACCTGCAAGGGAGCACAGACACAGTCACTGTTCATAGATCTGATTTCATATGGATTCCCTTCTATTATTAATCAATGCTGTACTGGTTGTCTACAGAAAGCCCTTAATTTGACAACATTTGGATCAGAATATATTTATCCACTGAAATGGTCAAACGGAGTCAATTACTCTCGGTCCTAAGGGCTAAAGGAGAGACAATTGGGGCGGCTGTGGCTGAGAGGATAGTGCGATCGTCCATTAACCCCAGGGTTGGTGGTTCGATCCCAGCTCCCGCTGCCTGCATGTCGAAGTGTCCCTGGGCAAGACACTGAACCCCGAGTTGCCCCCGGCGGAGGCCAGCGTGGCAACTGT
>JAVQJV010075796.1:0-17398 GCA_036024995.1 Gadopsis bispinosus | reverse complement strand
TAAATTTCTGTTCTTGTGCAAATGGCAGCAGACTATAGCAAATATGCTTTATGTTTTCTTTGCAACAAAATAAGTATTCAGACCAAGACTGAACTTTTGAAAAAAACTAAAGGCCTTAGTGTTATTTTTTATATTTTAAACGTTTATCGTGGTAATGACAAAATTAATTTCGTGGCAGATTGTGACACTGGTGATGGTGAGGAAACCAGTATACCGCCCACCCCTAGTGCACACACAGGCAGACACACCTTCAACGTTCCACTGCTGCTTGCCAGATTCTTGAGAGTCAGGAAGCGAGTGCAAGAAATCAGACACAAGTGAAAAAGCATCACCACGGGGCGAGAACAAACTGTTTACCTTGTAGAGGAGCATGATGACCTGTCGCAATTTGAGCCTGTGGAAAACACAGACGTCGTATAGCGCCGATATAGCCAGCACGGTCACTCCAAGCTCCTTCCACAGCATGCTGCATGCAGCGCAGCCCAGGCTGCCCAGGAACCAGGCCACGAGCCGACAGGGCCCAGCGTGGCCCCGCAGCTTACAGTGACGTATGTAGCACAGCAGCGAAAGCAAGAAAAACAGGGCGGCGCCTTCATCAGCCCGGCCCACGACGCCTGCCACCGCCTCGGTGTGGATGGGGTGAGAGGCAAAGAGCAGGCCAGCGAGAAGGCTCCACAGGCCTCCTCCAAGCAGCAGGCGAGCCAGGGAGGTAAACAGGCCCGTCACAGCCCCGTGGATGGCCACATTAACCAGGTGGTAACCCCAGGGCTCCAGCCCACCCACAGCATGGTTGAGGCGGAAGGAGAGGGTGCAGAGGGGCCGGTAAGACTTATGGCTGCCGCTGTGTGTGAGTAAGGTGCCCCAGAAGTCATCGTAGAAGATGTTTGTCCAGGGGGTCTCTGGAAGCAGGTCCTGATTAGTCTTGATTGCACGGCTGTAAAGAGAACAATAAAGGTTAGAAATGGACTTCGGGGTGCAAAAACACATGATGCATGACACTATAGATGTAACGGTCAAATTAATATTTGATACAGTACTGAACGCTGACATTCTTGTCATTTAAATTCTGCCACATTCAATAAAAGTGCCACGTCTGAAAACAGTGTTTATTGTGTACAGTATTTCTACTGGCAATGCATTGCAGAGCCTCTGAGGAAAATGTACAGCTATTCTTTACCAGTGCGGACTAAGCAGAAAATATAGGTTGCTATGAAATGAAACTTTGCATTTCCTTCCGGCTTTACCCCGAGAGTGTGGTCATGTGGCGTTCACAAACAGAGGGTGAGCTTCAAGCTCTGGGCAGCTTTGCCTACACACAGCCACAGCTCTTACAGCTGTGGACTCTGGGATTAGGCAAGAGCTCCACACCCTTAACCACAAACAAATACTGGCACGCAGAAGGGGAACGCCATGTTGGCAAAACGCAATTTAGGGAGAAGGCGACCTGTGGTGACACTCGACATAGCAGCTCAGTTTGTCTGCCTCATGCAGGGGGGCGAATGCAGCATTGGTGTAAAACAGAGCAATATGTCCATGTTTAAGGACAAACACCAAATGTGTACTTTCATCCCACCTTGGCAGGCATGGCAGCTAAGTAGGCGGCCAGTTTGACTTCCCCTCTGTCAGGGATGAACCTGCATGACCTAACCTGATGCTGCTACATCAGCCATAAGCTGTGTGCTTCAGTGGCGTAGGGGAGGACAGCCAGCAGGGGTCAAGGAAGCGGAAAAAGGTAGCCACGTTTATCACTACAGGAGTCCTTAAACGTTGTTTTTCCTATCTTTTCTACCGCATTACAAGGTGTCTGACACAGCGACATGCCTCTTCTGCTCTCACCGGGAGATGGTGGTGCTGATGATTTGAAGGCAAGAGAATGAGCCTCCGCAGAGAGACGGTGGTTGGCAACATCAGAACAGAGGTGTTGTAATTAAAAGTGTGATCGATGGGACGTGAGATGTGATAACAAGCCACTTGCACCAGGTTGTAATGTGTCCTCACAGCAGTAACAATTAACACACTCAATTAGTTCAAAGAGAGATGGGTGGAGAAAAGGTAAGGGACAAGATAAGAAAATATTTTTATATGTAAATAAAATAAACATAAATTTGAGGAAAATGAATAAATCAAAAGAGCATTTGACTCAACGGCTTCCTTAGCTGTTCTGAAACTTTTAAGCACAACCCCTCTCAATACCAGAAAGCTCATGGTGAGTTTGGTGTGGTGCGGCGGGAAATGCAGTATTCATTAAATCACAAAATGAGCCGGCTCTCTCTGAGAAGGTCGAGCAGAAATTGCCCATCTTATGATATATATATTATAAATAAATACTACCTGGCCTCAGGATGCTGGAAGGAGCATAGAAATAATCAGCTGGGATATAATAGAAATGCCTTGGATGTCAGCACACAGACTATAGGGTTTCTCTAGCGATGGAGGCTCCAGCCCTCCACCAGCAGGCTTAAAAGTCCTTAGCCCAACTCTTCATTTCATGACTCAGATATGCCAGTTTATTTTCTCTGGCCCATTTGTCAAGCGAGATCTTCATTCCACCGCAGGATGCTCACATAAGAGGCATTATGGTTCAATTACAGCTCAAAGCCATTTTGGAGACAAGTGCACTCTTTTTCCATTGCACAGTGCAGTGGAGCCAGTGAGGCCAGAGACATTATGTATATTGCCTCAAAGTCACACCAGAATTTTTCTGGCAGCAAAGCACAGACAAAATCCAGTGCCAGTCGCTCAAAACCCCACTGTGTTTACAGCCTTGACTTCCTAAGCTCACCTGTCAGATTGTCTCCTGCTTATATATGTTAAAGAGGCAGGCGAACACCCAACGTACTGTGGTTGACAAGGAGGGAATCGAGGGGCGCAGAGAAAGAGCGGGGTGTAACCTCTTAAACCACTGTGCAACAACTACTCAGAGCAGATGAATGGGATACACCCACAGATGATTTAACACATTAGCATCATAGTCAAACTAGTCACGGTCAGTCTTCCCAATCTATAACAAATCATTAATCCACTGCAGGTCTTCTTCATCATCATCATCAGACGCTGCTCCTCTACCTGCTAAGATTGAGTTTCTGCAGCTGGCCAGGCCCATGTCTCATAGCATAGCTGGTGGCAGGGAGGACCTCTCTGTGCACTCTAAACCTTTTCCAGCCGGGAGCACATTCCTCCCCCAACCGCGCCCCTGTACGCCGACTCCCAGAGGAATGAGGGGATCATGTGGCCACTAACAAGAGAAGCCCCCAAAAACCGTCCTACCTCCCATTACTCTATCTCGATGGTCTACTTCTTGCTGCCAACCTCTGCAACTTGTCCGACTCTCAATCTGTCAGAACCTGTTTACTTGTCACAATGTGGACTGAAGTTTTATATTTGTTTAGGATTTTTTACGTGAGCAAAGGCTTGTTTACAGTGTGGATTAAGGAATAAGGAGAACGCTATTATGCATTTTACTGGCAAGACCCTAAAAATGGTAACAGGATTTCCCCACATCAATATTTTTAGAAAGGTCTTGCATGACTTCAACCAAAAAAAGTTGTGTGCATCGAGCTGAACAGAGAAAACAAAGGCAGCACGGTGTGTGTTGTTCATATCAAAAGGTCTAAGAAACTTTTCTGTCAAATGTCAAAGTTATTCTTTATTCATGATCATGTTATTAGATTTTCTTTTAGACCAAAATGGAGACAAAAGCCTTATTTATTATTCTTTTACAGAAGTAAAAAATTGCATAAATTAGACAACTGTTTACGCAGAGCTGTAAGACCATGCAATTATTAATCCAGAGTACAACAATGTCCTACGTGGGCGTATCTCAAGCCCTTTTTGCTGAGTTCAAAAGCATTTCCATGAAAAATGCTCCTGCTATCTCCTTAGCTGAAAAATAATCACATGAGCGCTAACCTCTTTACCCCTGGAACAGTTTCACTTAAAATGTGAATGCACCGGCAGGGTGGAGAAATAAAGAGCCGGTCCAATGACAATAGGATCCCACGTAAAGAGACTATCTAAAATTGAAGATTGATTGGCTTTTCTGTGCAGAGACTAAGCAGAGGTTGCGCACGGGAGAAGAGGCTGGATGTTAGAAAGGAGATTGAAAACCAAGGACATGTCATCAGGATATTGCCTTTACAGCTACCCAATGAATTTGAGATGAAGCTGTATGACCAGAATAAATCCCTTTTAAAATCCTCCGAAGCCTGAAGGAAAAACAGGCTATTCTCACTAAAGAATGCATATGCTGGGAATCTGTCCGCAGATCACAAAGGGGCAAAGCATAAGATTTATTTGGGAGTGAGAGAAACCTTGTGTGGACGAAAATATCGGAGCAAACTGAAGGACATTCAGCCTCTTTAAGCAATTACAACATTCTCCTCTTGGATGAGTTTGAGAATGCAAAACAACTTACGCTACAGTTAATGTAATAGTTTAATATTTTGGAAAATGCCATTAATCACTCTCTTGCAAAGAAAGTTAGATGAGCTTGAGACCACTCTCACGTCTGTCTATTCAATATGGAGCTGGAACTTTAAATCTTTGTAGTTGAACCCGCTAAGCCAATATCTCTGCCACAACATGCAACAGGCTACCTTCCACTGTGACGCTTCCATGTCATACAACCACGTTATCCTTTTAAAAAGGGAAAGAGTAATTCTCTCACATTCTGTACATGCGGGAATGAAACGAATAATCAAACATTGAGCCAATAGGTGAAAAAACAAATGGCAAGAGGAACCCAAGAAATAGGATTCACACTGATTCCACAGTGGGTGACAGCACAGACTAACTAGTGCGCAGGTTGAGTAACTCTGAAGAGAAAAAATACAAGGCATATAAAGATTTCCATTTGTGACAGCATGTGAAAAGAAAATCAACTCTGGTGGGAGTTTGGGGAAAGTGATCGAAGGTCTGCCAACTATATGTCATCACCCAGCTTCTTTTTCGGAAAGAAGCACAGTGGTATTTTTAGACTGCCCACAGAGACACCGGGGTTGCCCGCTCAGTGTTTCCGGCAAGCTCTTTTGTCTAATGTTTCTTCCCATGGGCATGCTAGCAGGTCATTAATGGCATACCTCCACTGCGCTTATGGTACTTAATATAGAAGAAATGTATTTTCCTACGGTCAAAACTACATATTCAATTAGCTTTCTTGACTAAAATGTAGCATAAATAAGAACATAAATTAAAAATATTGCTGTGATTTTAATGGACTTTTTAACATAATATTTATGCTCTCTATCTCGTCATGAAATGATAAATAAATAATGTCCTGCTTTATGCCTTTAGGGTGCTGTGATTAATGCATTAAGTGGCATCAGAAAAGCAATCCAACTCCAAAAAAGCTAATTTGAATACATCAATTGTTAATGCAGATGGTGATGAGATGAAATGCACAAAGACAAGGCGAAATAATTTGTCAAATGAGAGAAAGAAATTTACTATTTTGGGACATTGTTACAAATACTGTAGTTTCTTAAGGCACCCACAGGGATATGGATGAGACCCACCATCCACTGGCAATGGACGCCAAACAAGATAAAATGTAATCAAGCAAAAACAATTTTAAGACTAGCTCAGCCAGGGAGAAAAAAAGCACCTGGGTCCCATTCAACAGGGGAAAAAAAGCCAAATTTGCTTTTGGCTTACATTCAGAACTCTCCATTTCTGTATCTTTGGGCTAAAATGTAATTCATAACTAAAATGTAATTAATAAGTACAGTGTCAAAGTGCCACTGAATATTTTTGATATTTTAGCTTTAACAAAAGGGAAGCGCAGTGAATGAATGAAAGACGAGGAAGGCTAGAGAGGACAAAAAGTGAAAGCGGTTGTGGGGAAGCTCACTGTAGCCAACACACCACCACCGAGGCCGCCATAAAATCCCTGTTGTCAAGAATGAATGGCTGCTTTCTTCCATTTGACGTGTGTGATTAGTAAGCCTGTAATAAAAGCTCTTGATAAAAGAAAACGTCCTCAGGGAGGGATGGAGAGCATATTTATTTAGCATTTTACATTTCTAGTATTACATATTTTTGCTATTCAGGCAGAAGAGATAATAAAGATCTCTCTGTTATTTCATTTTAATTCACTGACCTGAAAATAACCCTCTGTTCTGCAAATATTCACAGGTGTTCTGAGTGAGAACTGTAACATTCACCTTCACACTTGTTTTCCCGGTCAGATTAACCAATATTATATTCATTTACATAAAAAGATCCTGAGAGCAAATGAAGTGGATGGTGTTACACAATTATTCCTGGCTGTGGACACCTGATGCTTCCCTCCATCTTTTAATTGATGACAGGCAGGAGAGTGAGGATGGATGAAACAGTGGCGATAAATACAGGATCCATTGCGTCAAGCTTTGCTGAGAGAGTCAATGTTCATTTTTGTAACATTCTCGATCATAATCCAAACCTGCGTTCATATAAAATGCACAAAATGAGATCTCACTAAAGACTCACTAAACAGGATCAAAGTGTTTTTCAGAGTGCAACATGCCGCACTGTGTCCAATTCATCCAGCAGCATTCCCTAACTAAATGGAATAGGGCTTCCCTTCAGGAAGGGTATTTGCATTGCTCCACTGGCACAATAATACACACTCACTCCATTTCATGGCACAGTAGACAAGCAAACAGTGGGGCACTGAGCCTGGAGTTGGGCAGGCTCATCCAGCACTGCAGTGTGTTTTAGTTTGGTGAATACCCGTGCCTGCTGTTTAGCACCCCCGATCAGCCCTTTGTGCTGTACGGGATGGGCACAGTAGGGTATGACCTGAATGCTGATCCACAGAGCCAACCAGCACAGCCAGCAAACCAACCAACCAGTGAGCCACATTTCTATGTGGACAACCAGGCTGGCAGAGCAGGAATCCTGGCAGCCCAGCATTGAATGCCATGATGTAAAGTTGCCAGGGGCACGAATGAGTCCTGCTCACTCCTCTGATGTCCAGCAGAGGCCTTAGGGCCACTTCCCTGTTTAATAAAGCTGTCTAGAAGTCTGCTTCTATTGCTTTATGTCCAACTAGACATCAAAACAATTCACCAGCACGTAAATTATATAGTGCAGACTAAAGAATGCAAATCTTAATTGCAACAACTTCACTTTATGCAAATGGCAACGTCATATTTAATTTAGGTAGAATACGTTCTAATTTGACCCAACAATGGCTGAGAATGTTCTTGCTGCTCTTCATGTTGGATAAAAAAGTGAGCATCTCCATCACTGTCCAAACCAAGTCCCATTTTCAGGCCAGGTGTAAAAGTGCGTGATGTTTATAGTCGATTCCAGGTATGAAAGCCAATTACTGGAGCTGCACTGTGCAGAGCAGATCAGGGTGATATACACTCTGATTATTGTATGCAATAAACCTGTCAGCATGTGCAGGGCTGTGGCAAGACAGCAAAGAGCTGCTGGGCCACCGCTGTTGGCCTTGCTCACACACACATCCCTCTTATTCTAACGCCTCTGGTTTCTACTGTGCAAACTGAAAGTTGTGCTTTGTATCCGTCACTACCTCTCTATCTTCAACCGACTGCCTCGTTAGGAAAGTATGGTGAGCAGTCAGAGGAAAGAGTTTTCCACGACTGGGGCTCAGATGGTTTTCATAAAAGTTAGTTTCTCCCTTGAGGGTGGAATTCAATTGGAACCCCCACACTTCCCACATATTGACGCGCAAGCACCTGTCTGTTCAAGAAAGGACAAGACAAAGAGGGAAACAAGACAAAGAGTCTACAGTCATGCCGCTCCGCGTGCCGGTACGTGGGCAGAATGGTACAAATGCTAACGTTTATCAAGCTAACCTGCTTAATATTTTCTTAGTTTTGCATTTTAGCATGCTTATATTTGCTCATTAGCAAAACCCAAAAACAGTTCCTGACCTGACGATAGAGCTAGAGAAGTCAGGAAATCAATAAAGCCATTAGAAATATTATATAGAAGGGGGTACATATGATTTTGCACAAATTTAAAGAAGAGAGCAAGCTAGCAGATTAGCATTTGATCTTTCCTAGAATAATAGATAAATTAGGATCTCTCAATCAGATCGCTAGGAAAAAAATCAGTTTAGAAGGCTAGAACGTAACGCTACATTTCCCATAAAGTTTAATTTTCTAATGACCTTGACTGTCTATATTTAGTTTCTTAATTTCTCATAGGCTAATGAGCACCAAATTGAAAAATTACATTTCTCAGTGTCGTCTTAGGCAATGTAACACTAAAGTGGAAAATTTAACCAAGTGGGTTTTTATCAAATAAGCATCACAGCGTAACAAGAATCAAGAACACGGTCTTTGTTCTCAAACTAGTTCTACCTCTGTGTTTCCACTGAGCCTGACCCATGTCTAATGCTGCAGTAGTCACCCAGGCTCTGTTTGGAGGGGGCCACTCCACAGCACTCCTCCTCACAACAGGAGGGCTTTTGTTACACTCTGACCTTTTCGGCCGTGTGGTAATAAATTAGTTTGATTTGTTCCTCCTCTCCTGTTTAGAGTGCTTCTCTTTCACATGGAAAGGGCGATCAATGCAGGGAAGGCTGCTCTTTCTGGGCTTGTGGCCGTGTTTCGTGCAAGACCCCTCCGCCCTGGCCCACCACTGGGCCCTTTAAGCATTCTGGTTTGGGCTCGGAGGATGTTGACCCACGGAGGGCTTCAGTTAGACCCGCACCAGCTGCAGGGGACCAGCAGAGTGGGATGGAAAAATCTTGTGCAAGCCAGAGCTCAGACGTGTATGCAAAGAAGCAACAAATGACTGAATGGATCGTCTGTCCAGCATTTGCCATTCTTCTGCCCAAATCTTTTTGCATGGAGAGGTTTTACGAGACAAAGCAGCCCTGAAGGATGAGCCTGAATCATGGCACATCAACGCAGAGGCCTCCGCTCACTGATGTTTATTGCATGAGGGCTTAGGTGCAGGAAGAGCCTTTTAGAATGCCAGTAGAGCAGAAAGGAGAAGACATCTTTAGTGCCCCGACCATCTTATATCTTCGGCATTTGAAACAGCTGTGTTTTGTCCCACTTCTCCCTACGGCTATAAGGCCCTTCTGTTTAAATATGATATCGCTGCCTGAGTGCAGGAGGACTCAGGGAGTGCTTTGATTAGTGCCTGTTTTCTAGAAGCCCTATGCAATCAATCAAACAAACCAATATGAAAGAGAAACCAATCAGCTAAAGGCACTAACAGCGCAAGAGAAAGTAGGCAGATGGAGACCAGGAGAAAAAGAGCAATTGATTACTTTGCTCTTTACTTAGATCATTCTGTCATTAGCTTCAGATTAACCTTTAAAGCAGACTTCTTGTAGGTTCCCTCTGCTCACCACAAGGCAGCAACCACAACACAGCGTGAAAGCTTATTTGGTGAATTGGGACACACGCACACACACACGCATGCACACGCACACATGCACAAAGAATCATTACATTAATGAATGGCAGCGTTCAAGGATGCAGCTCTGAGTGATCTCATTAGATCCTATCACAACAGGCCAGTGTTCTCACACTGCTCTCAACCCAGCTTTTCTCCCCAACTCTCCCATTTGGGCTCCAGTTCCAGGCCCTAATTGAAGGCACATGTAGCCTACTCGCTCAGAGATCGGGAGCCCCCATCGCCAGCCACGTGAGTGCGTGGAGGCTGTCAGTGTTAATGTGGAGGGACGGGCGTTTGGTGCTCCTTCTGGGATTAGCTAGGAGCTTTCTATGACAGGCTGGACTGATGCACCTCTGATAGCCAATATCACCGACCTGATTAACTTTTGCTTGCGCTCAGATAGTCAGGGCCAATGTGAGCCGGTAGACAGGGAGAAAATCAGGTTATGGCAAGATGGTAATCTGGTATTCATTTGAACTTAAATTGGAAACGCAAGACTAGGCTTTAGGGGTTATATTTTATATTTAGCAAAATTAGAAGAAAGATCAGCTATATACTGTAGGCCACCACTTGTTAAGAAGTGTTTACACGTGCAACTGAAAGAGAGAAACAGATGAATATAAAAGGAAAGAAACAATGAGGACAGCAAAACTTTATATCAGGTCCATCTTCGTGGCCTGAAGCCTTCCATTAATGCAAAAGGAACCTAAATATCCCCAGCGCCGGCTGCCATTGCGTGAGACAGCACTGCCTTGTAAACCTATAAACATGTCCAAGAGGAGCCCAAATAGCCTCTTACGTGTTTTTAAATGCTTTGTCTTCCACATGGTGTCAATTTGCATTTTTGCGAAGGAGCTCATTTACGCATTTGAAATTGGCCACCAAATCACACAAACCGACCGCACCGCCTCTGGAAACCAGTGCCCGTGCTTTTAACAGACACTGGATTTCCTCACTTAGTTTTCCCTTTAGAAGATGTAGAATCTCTGAAATACATAAATGAACGCACATCCGACAGAACTCGAGTCTATGCTCGCAGCTTTTTCTTATATGGCACGTCGTTTCCTTCCATTTCAGACAAATGCAAAACTGTACAACTTATCTGTCACATAAACAGTATGTACACAATACTCAATAATCTGAAAAAAAGATGTGCAAACCAGACAGACTAATTCGGCATATACAGCATATACATATTAATAATGCATATATAATACCTAATAATACATATTTGTGTCCTGAAATGGACTAAAATGGAAAACCTCCTCCATTAACAGTAATATTTCCTCCTGTGTCTTCTTCTCTGTATGATATTGTAACTCCTGTCACTGCAACACAAAAGACTTCCCCCAGCGAATGTCTTTCTCTGAGTCAATCACATTCAGAGGCAATTTTCTTCAGTTCCCATTGTCGGGCTAAATTGAATTCCAAACTAAGATACAGCATACACTGCAACAGTCAGCACTATTGGATTTTCTAAAACCATTTGTTCAACACACCCAATAGTGGGCTTAGACAATGCCACATTCCACAATATATACAATACGAAACATACAGTAGTTTTAATAATAAAAATAAATGCGATATGCCGTACATGTTGATGAGGCTGTATCATTAGCTTTGAATTACTGTCGGATGAACCGAACAGAATCAATTGGATAAAATGGGCAGCAATCGATGTGTTTGGCTGAGTCTCCTCTTCTGAGAGAAGGTTTCACACAACAGCAATCTATAGTTTCTCTGTCCTGAGGGGAAGACCTGGTTGTTAAACAGACAGCTGCTTGTGTTCTTATGGCGTAAATGGTCAGAGTTGCTCGATTTCAATATTTCCCTGACAGGCTTGTGTTTCTTGATAAATTGCTAAATAGCCCCTGGTGTTGATGAAATACTGAGCACACACCTACTTTTTTTTTTGGTTCAAAAAAAGCCTGTATTGTAAGAAGCCAAATTTTTAAAAACAATCCTCGAACCTCCTACAAATGTAGACGTAAGGGCAGCACATCGGAGGTTATGAAGCTCGGACTTTTTTGATGAGGGGTTATAAAGGTTTGGCATGACTGAGATCTGATGTTACAGAGAGTTAGTGGCAATAAAATGACTCTCAGTTGAAGCGGGTTGAAAACTTTACATGAGCCACATAGACATCATAAAATAATCTGCAGATAGAGGTAAAAACTGACTGTATTACTAAAGGCAGCGTGGTGACCTGAATGAGTGGAACAGGAAAAAATACAATACTTTTTTCAAGGTCTCTGATAAAGCTACCCAATAGGTAGCTGTTTCCCTTTGATGTTTCCCCATACTGTATTCCTGGTTTGCGGTGAAACAACAAAGGACCATGTAGAGTGGAGGACTTGAGTGGCCCGGCATTAACAACCGCTTGTTACGCTTCACTCTTGCGGGTCTGTGCAGGCAACATGGCAGCACCGACAAATCAATGCCATTCGTATGGTAAACCAGAGCAAACGGGAATGATTTCATGAGGTTCATATAATGAGCTTGAAATGGTTACAACAAAATCCTTGTCAACGAAGGATGGGGATTTCATAAAATTTACATCATTACTATCCTACATGATTCATGTTAATGAAGTGTCAGGGTGGTACCATCGCTACAGGCCTTGACAGAAGTTTTCCAAATTAGCAAGGCCTCCAATATAATGAAAAGAAAGAAACCTCCCTGACATGGATGTCAAACATCCAAAAGCTCCACTCTACAGATTAAAAGAAAAAAGGAAACGTAATATGCCTTGGATGTAAAGATTTATGTTTGTAAAGTCAGACATGTTAATGGACGAGGAGCAATATATTACATATATTAAGTTTTTTGTGTAGTATCCAGACTTCTGATACTTGTTTTTTGGTTCTTTAATTCAGTCAAGAATCTATATTTCTACAGGTTTGATTAAAAAAAAAAGCCCTCTCTGGGATTCATGTGGTCTGTGATGGAGGTTACTCAACCACTGTGGACTGCTGTGGCTGAGGTCTGCTGTGTATTGTTAAGTTGACTGCAATTAAAGTTAAATGCATGAGGTTTTAATTCACTAATAATACGTTCACTTAATTTAGAGCAAGTCTTAGAAAACGCACCATGTAAACAACAATCCCTCACTCAGGAAAAATGTTAATTAAACTTCTTAAAGCAAGAATCTCATTTAATTTTCTCTAAAAGTAAGGACAGGAATTCTGGGGTTTCTTTTACATCCTGTACCCCAATGAATTCATCCACATCATCAGCTCAGCTCAATAAACTGCCCCGATCGTCAGTAAAACCTCCTGAGCGACATGAAATCAAAAACCCCTTTTCTCCTTCTTTACTTAGCCACATTCACACAGACAGAAAGACTTGCATTCATTGCATTTCTGGAATACTTGTTGGTGGTGTATTGTAGGTGGAGTGAACAAAGCTGAGGGAATGGACGCTGAGGCACCGGGCCCCAAGATAGGAGGACAAAGGGCCCAGAAGAGCTCAGGCTGTGAAAGGGCCCGGACAAAAGGCTGAGAAGAAGAGCGCTTTATGGGCCGGTTGGAGGGAGAGGAGGCAGAGCCGGGGGCCTGTGCCCACGCACCCGAGGCCCCAGGTCTCGGTGAGCCGCTGGAGTGCGACCATGTGTGGTCCATTATCGCACACAGCAAGCAGCGAGCACCACGCCTTCCTCAATGGGAAGACGGATGCCCCCTTGCTGATTGCCCCGAAATCTAGTAAGAAAGGCAAACTGGACAAAGACACCCGCCTGGTTGGGAGAGGGCTATTGAAGAGGTCGCAGGAGCATGCCTGCATGGGTTTACTCTTCTTCAGGGGAGGACAATGGAGCTGACAGGTGTTGGAGGAAGTGAGACAAGAGGACAGGGCGAGAGAGAGACGAGATGGACGGGTTTGAGTGTGGAGGTGGATGATGAGCTGAAAGAAAAGGGAGACACCCCTAAGAAGCAAATGGCTTCCCGAGGGGAGCGCAACAAGTATTTATGTCCAACATTTTGAGTTGGCTTGTTTATTGACGGCGCAAACAATGGAACCCTGCCGAGCAAACATGTCAACGTTGAATTGGTTACCAGTTATAAGCAGAGACATTGTCAGCGGAACCGTCTGCTGTTTGTGTTTATCTGTTGATAATGACGCCTGACACGCAACCACCGTCAAAGTATTTCAACAAACATGTCAATATTTCCAGCCTCACGCGCTCAAGCAGAAGGACTTGTCAAAACACGAGGATGAAGCTGTGACTCATCCGTCCGTTTATTCATTTGTCTTCATCCGATCCGACTGCGAATGTCGCAGCCCTCGGGAGCAGGAAACAGATGGCTCCACGTCCTACATCGGATCAAAAAAAAAAAACCAGGGAGGCAGTTCAGGCCTTTCAGCCCCTCGTCGGCAAGCAGACACGCAGCCTCTGTCGGTGTCAGCTGCTCTCAGCGCTGTTTCCAGGTCAGCCGGCAAAAGGGGGCAAGGAGCAGGCAGCAACACTTCTCAGGAAGCCTCTTCTTAAGGAATCAGGGTCAGTGCCTCTGCTCCTCTGACCTCCCAAGTGCTCAGGATGAGAGGTCAGGGGAGAATGGAAGGAAGAACAGGAAGACACTTACGTCATTCCCTGTCCCCTCCCCTCCCGCCTTCGTTGACCATGTTTCTTACAGAAGAGGCTTTAGAGCTGCATTATCTGCTGCTAACAGCAGATGAGACGTGGGTTCAATGAGACAGCAGGCTGGCCATGCCTACAATCCATGTTCTGGATGTCCAGCAGGCCATATCGCACAACTGTCACTACATATCTGTCAGCGCTTGTCATGCATATCGCATAAACACACACGCCTCAAACAGCACTCAGCAGCCTCCGGTTTCCATGCACCAGGCCGTGTTTGAAATCAGCTCTGATGAGGTTAAATAAACTGCATCACAGATAATGCTTTTCACTCCTGGGCAGAGTGACGTGTCCCACTGTTGTACAAAATGATTTAACGAAATCAGTTAATGTTACACAGCTGTAAAAGCTACCGTTTGTTTTTTTTTTCTTTAAATCCAGGCTGGCGTTCTCATGGTAGCATTTAAGTGATAAAATGAAGAAGTAAGTCTAACCGTGTGTTCACACTGCGCAACAAGATAATCAAGTCACCAGAGGGCAATTCATTTCTTATAGCGAGCTGAGAGAGAGCACCCTGAAAAGCCACCTTGTCTGAACCTGAATCAGCCATTAAAAGCCAATAGATTTCCATGCTCTCCTTATTTCATTGTAATATTCAAAACACAAGTTTAACTGACAAGTGGGAAATGGACAAGATCCTGATTTATAGTTTTTTTAATTCCTTTTTAATTAATGCTATATAATTAATGCTTTCCGGTAAGTTCTAACCTAAGTAGAGCGAGACAGACAAATTGGCCAAGCCATATATCAACCGATATCAGCTTTTTGTGTCAGCCGATACGTAACAAGAAATTCGAGTACAGAATTGCCAAACTAGGTTTGAGGTCATTTTGGTCATGTGTTTATAATAATATTATAAAAATAATACATTGTCCATAAGACAATATTTTTCTCTGGAAAATACATTTAAAAATGTGTGGGTCATATTATCATATTAATGAATGCTAGCTTTGACTAGCAAGTTTCTTTAAGTCTGTTTATAGTGTGTCTTAAGACTTAGTCAGGCCTCAAGTTAGTTTGTTTAACCTACAGGAGTTTCTGACAGCTTATGTAAGGTGATTAGCTGCAACCTTTTTACTGCAGAAATGGGCTGAGGTCCAGATCTGTCTAGCAGCTAAGAATCACAGATGTTACAGAAAAGGAGCTCAAAAAGAGCGCTTCCAAGGGCTTGAGAGTGTTTTGAGCGTGTGACTGAAACAAAATGAAGATTTACCTGCATGGACAAGCCTGCACGTAAGGATTTAGGTTCTGCTTTAATGGAGGTATTTCATGTTTCCACTGTAGAAGAGAAAAGGCTTCAGCGATGAGGACTGTCCTCTCCTCGCACTAACAGTATCTCAGGGAATCTTTCCCAATAGGAGAAGTCTGATAAAGTGTCTATTTACAAAAATAGGTGTTGGAAAAGCAGGGTAATTATATATAATCAAAACCACCCAATATTCTGGCCAGTACGATAATACAGTATATCCCCAACACCATGCTGCCCTCAGAGGAGAACAACCCATCTGGCTCACATTGTGAACACACTGTGAAAACAGTGGTGGTGAGAGCTGATGAGACCACCATTAGAAAATCTGGACAGTTTAGTGGCTCTGTCTGTTACATTGTGTGGCCATACAGTTAAATGCACCTGATGTGTAGGGTTGATTTTTCTAGAACCATGAAAACACAGAAACAGTACTTGGTTACCAAACAAGAGGCAGTAAACAGGCGTTGTGCAGCATCGCTATGGGTGTGACCACCCAGGTCCAGCATCTGGGATCTAGTCTGGAAATGAGTCAAACACAATCCAGCACTGTGCAACGCAAAGACTACCCATACGTCTTCCTGCGGTGCAAAATCAAAGCTCTTCCCTTTAAGATAAATATCACCCAACAAGAATATCACACGATCTTTCATCATCAGGCCAAATGTGGACGGGAAACAATAATTTTACAGCATGTGAAAACAAGTAATTTCTACATGACTGAGGAGGAACAATAATGTGATCGCTGCCAAGAAGCTTTTACTCTTTCCAGCCATTCCAGCGTGCTAACCTTTACAGCACAGAATCCCTTGGCTTATTTCTCTCCGGACTTGAATTAGCCTGGGATCTGCCATATCACACCATCAAGACAGGGACGTTTAAACAAGGGAAACAGAGCCAGCTATGGCGAAACCCTCCACACGATCCGTCTGGCCAAAGACAAGTTCATCCTTATTCAGTCTCATTCGCTCACCGTCACTCCACTCCCACCTCACAAGCAGATAACGACACGACACCCAGAAATAAACTGAAAGGAGAGATCAAAGATGTTTGAGTTGAGCTGGCCAGAAAAACCATTCTGAGGTGAAAGTTGCTCTCCAAGTATTTGTCCAAGTAACAAACTGTCTCTTCTGGTATGTGCTACTGAATGGAAAAGGCTGGAAAGCCCTTCACAAAAGGTATATTTTTCATCTTGCAACACCTCCAGCTATATTTCATGTGCAACCCTCAGGCATATGCAGAATATTAATAAATCAAGACAAAAATCATCCAGAGTGCTGCTTTTGGATGTTTCCTACACACTGGGGAGTAATTTGTTATTGCAGGTGGCCCCTTACAAGCCCAGTGTTCCTTATCAAGTATCCAAAATAAAGAAAACAAAGGCTCTCACATTTTCGTTCTTTGCCCTGCACAGAAAGCATAAAATACAAAAGGTACAGCTTTACATGATTAAATAAATAAAAATAGAAATCAATATTTAAACTTGCTCTCTAATATTAAGCTGATGCCAGGGCCTGAGTGGCAAACACATCGCATAAGTAAATGATCAGAGGTAGATTAGTCTATTTCTCCCATAATCCCTTCGATGCCCAGAGGAAGGGATTTGTGGGTCAAGCCTGTGTGTGTTCACTCTGTGTCCACCTACAGCACTACGGACTGAGGAGCTACGATGCTTCTACCAGACAAGTGGGCGAAGCTCTCCCCTCCCCCCACCGACACACACATGCATCTCCCTGCAGACAGACCAGGAACAGACCACAATGGCAGACTGACCTACAAAACCGCACCGCCACGGGAATTATTCACAAGCTTCTAAATCAGATTTCATTAAAAGTCAGCTGTAGCAGCAATGCAGGGGGGGTGGGGGGTTTGGGGCACGTCTCGCACCCCACCCCACACCACCCCACCCTAACCCCACGCATTTTAACACACCGTCATCTAAGCTCACGCCAAAACAAAAGACATCTGCTGGTCATGCTAAACACCCCTGCTTTGTTTCCGACATACTGGATATTGGTCAAACCAGTAGAGGGATTACAATTCAGCTAAAGAAACACATTCATAAAAAGAGGATAGTGAGAACTTTTGAGCAGTACAAAAAGAAGAAGAAAAAACAAAAAATCAGTATATATGACAGATGGCATTTG